>JPFL01000215.1:55581-97050 GCA_000733385.1 Paramecium biaurelia | reverse complement strand
AATAGAGTCGATACTGTATTTGAATAGTTAGCTTCTTCATGCCAACTTACTTCTAAGAGAAACCACATTGGAAATATAGAAAATGAATTCATATAAAGCGATAACCATAAGCCTCCTATCACTGTTTTTATAATGTAAATGTACATTAAGTTTTTGTTGTTCTATTTCTAATATAATCTACTATAGTTTCTCCAATAGAGAGTAAAAACACAAATTAAACAATGAAGGATAAAATCAATAATCCCCAAGATATACTAAATACGCTATACCAATTCCAATTAATAGTCCTTGTTTACTTCATTGTTATTAACATTATTTATAATACAAATAATAATTTGATTCCTTAAACAATCTCTTATTTATATAAATGTTTACAAAAGAGTATTATGTTATTTATTAATTATTAGATATTTTACGAATATTCTATACAAGTACTCTAATAAAATAATAAGCCATAATTGCATAGCTAAAATACTAAATTTGGAATCGCTGATAATATTTAACATTAATCAAAAGTAATAACTTGAGTACACTTCCGATTAATGTATCCATAATTAGATTATGTACAATAGCCTTAAATCTACATTAATTCAAATGTACTTTAATTTTAATAATCCCAAACCTGTAAGCATAAATATATCAAGCATCCAATATTATGACATCAAATATATAGGATCAAATTACCAAATGAGATAGGAAAGATATATAATCTGATAAGACTATGATATTTGTTACAGAAACATCAATTACCATATTTTTATATTTACACTGTTTGAGTTATCATCTCTCATTTTTTTATAATTCTTTTAATTAATATTTTAAAATATATTTCATTATTATTAATCTTATATAAAATTAACCATATCTCATTTTCATTTAATTATATACTGCGTCAAGGAATTTCTTGAATTTTTAATATTTGCTATCATTTAAAGGTTGTTCTAAATTTAACAAATTATATTTAGAAAAAAAAGAATCATTTAAGTATTATATTTTGTTATATAATATTTTTTATTTATACAATATCAAAATAATTTTGCTTCATTTCTTAATTTCTATATAAGCACATCTACATTTTCTACTATAGCTCCTCCTTTTCTAATAGCAGGAGCTTCAGTTTTTGTAATTTAGATTGAATTATGTAATTTACTTAATTTTTCAAGTGGAATAGTTTCTAATGGTTTTGATTTGGCCTGAAATGAGATAAATAAATCATTTATTTACTTTCATAATATTAGGAACACTAGCAAATCTTGGTTAATTAAGTCTTAAATCACATGTGATTACTCCTGGTAACTTGAATTTGACAGTCTAAAGACCTCCATCAATTTCTCTGACAACCTAAGCTATTCCATCTGAAATTTATATATTTGAAGCAAATGTTGCTTATGGCCAATCCAATAATCCAGCTAACATTTAACCAGTTTAATTAAAATCATCATCTATAGATTATTTGCCCAATAAGACAAGATTATAACTATCATTAAAAATTGTATTACTTATCTCTTTCAATTAATTTAGCTAAGATATTGGCAACATCTAATGGTTAAACAATTTAATCGATTCTTGCTTCAGTTGTGACATGAATAGCTTTATCAGCACCCAAAGCTAGAGCATGTCTTAAACTTTCTGCTCCTTATTTGGGTCCAATGGTTACAGCAACAATTTCAGCAATCAATTTTTTTTCTTTCAATCTGACAGCTTCTTCTACTGCTATTTCACAGAAAGGATTGATTGTCATCTTAACACCTTAAAGATCAATGCCATCAGATTTGACTCTTACTTTAATTCCTGAATCTACAACTCTTTTGACAGCCACTAAGACTTTCATTTAATAATAAATTTATATATATTCAATTATAAAATTAATACAATATATAATTAATTATATAAACCAAATACGTTGATGTTATAATTATATGATTATATTCATACTCAATCTTAATCATCCCAATGTCCTCTATCTGGCATTTTAGGTCCTCCTGCAGGTTTAGCTATGATAATCTAATTATAATAAATTAATTTACTTAATCTACTCTCAAAATTGTAACAGCAGCATCAGTTGCTAATTTGATAGCCCACCATTTAGTTTTAAGATGATCAAATACTTTCAAATCTTAAGAAGGTGATAATGTAGCTGTCTATTAAAATATAATTATAAATTTTACTTAAATATTAAGTGAATGAGGTTTCTCAGAATTTAATTTATGTAATTAAGCCATCATTTCATTTTAAGCAAGACCAGCATTCTCAATTAAAATCCTTGGAATGATTTCAAAAGTTTAAGCATATTGTCTATAAGCATATTAATCAATAGATTTAATTTTATTTGCTTCCTATTCTAATAATTAGGCTAATTTCTAAATTAATATTTTAAATCAATTTTTACAATTTCAGTTGCACCTCCACCATAAACAAATCTTGGATCTTTAATAAGTGATCTATAACAACTAACACCATCATCAATAGCTCTTTCAATATCATCCAATAAATTTTAAGTAGCACCTCTTAATACAATAGTTGCTAATTTACAAGTGTCACTTTATTTTTCAAATATAGTCACTTTTTGACTACCAATTTCTTATACATGTACTCTATCACATGTTCCTAATTCATCTGGCATAGGAGCAGATAATCTAGATAATGCACTAGCTCCTATGGCTTTACATATTCTCTTTAATTCAAATTTAGATTAGACTTTAACAATCATCATTTTATATTTTTCAACAAAATGTAAAACCAATTCTGAAATACTACCTCCTGCAACAATAAGATTAACACCTGCATCAGCAATACTTTTAACAATCTTTTCAGCAAGTTCTTCTTCACTTTTAGTATAATTCATTAATTCTGTTGCATTTTTAATCAACACTGTTCCTTTAGTTTCTTAAGATTATGGATCTAATGGAGAATTAAATACACAAATCTTAGGATTTTCTAATCTATTAATTTATCCTTCTACATTTCTAGTTACAATCAATCCTGATAAGACATGACTGTCTAATACTGATCCACCTAAAATTTTAGTAACTCTGACATATTCAGAATCAAAATTTGATTTTTCTCTTGGTAAACATCTTATGCATGCTTTAGTTACTAAACCTGCAATTAAATTAGAATAACTTTAAATATTAAATTAAATATTACTCTGATAATTTACTACTTAAAGATGTTCTAATAGCTTATAGAACTTATGTTTCATCAGCTACATCTGTGATTTCCCAAACTTTTTATTAATCTAATAGATCTAATGCACTTTTAAGGGCAGTTTCATATCCAACCACAATTTAGCTTATAAATCATATTTATTGTTACCTTGGATGTAATCCCAATTTAATCAAACTTTCAGCTTATTACAATAATTCACCAGCCAATGTGATCACAAAATTAGTTGCATCACCTTATTCTGTTTCTTACATTTTGGCAGCCATAAGAATCATCTTAGCAGCAGGATGTTGGATTTCCATTTCCTTAAGAATTGTTGCTGCATCACTTGTAACAAATATTTTATCAATATGATTGACAACCATCTTTTTCATTCCATTTGGACCTAATGATGTTTTTGTCATATTTGATATTTCCTTGCATGCTTAAATGTTTTTCAGAATGGCCTCCTCTAATCCCTAATAATGACGAGCTCCCTTAGAAATATCAATCAACTAATCATACTTCTTTTAACATAGATTGGAAACCTGAGGCTGTGGATAACATAAATTAGATAATTTAATTTTTAAATAATTGTAATACAAATTATTTATTATTAAATGATTAATTAAGAAGCTTTAATTACTTTCAGTTATTTCATTCCTGCCTTAATTATTCTACTCATGTAAGCTAACTATTATGATCTTCATTCAAATATTCAAATTAAATCTCTCCATAAAATTATTCTATTTTACTCAAAATTTTCATATTGAGTTTTGATATCATAAGGCTAACTTAGATTTGATGAGATTACATTAAAGAATAATAAATAAAATAATAATAAAGCATCAATAATAGTTAATCTGATATTTACTTTAAATATAATTTAATGTTGTGGAACATTAAATTATTGTAATAAAATTATTTATAAGAATATTTTAAATACATAATTTATATATTGAATACTTAAAAATTATGAATTAAATAAATATTTTCATATTTTTATGAGTAAAAAACTGAAAAGAATAAAGTCATTAAATTTTTCACTCAACCAAACTTGATATGATCAACAATAATAATTCTTTTTATCTTCATCTAAAATTTTATGAAGAAATTCAATTTCTCCTTTGTAATTATTCAACTATTCTATTATTCATCTTCAATGATCCTTTAATAACATGAATTTAATAACTTTCAAATTATAAATTGTAACCCCTTTTATAAATTCCAATTCCTTAGAAATCTTTGTCATATTGAAAATTTCGCAATTCTATCTTAAATTAATCTTCATTTAAATTACTTTTTTATAAATAATAATCCATAAAAAATATAAAATAAAAAATTCAGAATTCCTTTTAAATTTCTTCTATAAGTTACTCAAATATTTGATCACTTAGTTCCATTAAATAATCTACTCTATCATCTTCTACAAGATACCACTTATTTTCTGACTCTTTTATCTAAATAAATAAAAGTTTTACATCTGAAATAAGTAATTTATATAATTATTCATCCCTTATCAAACCCAAATTATCAAGTTATGAATTAAAATCAGATCCTGTAGGATTTTCAAATAAATTTAATTATTGTAATTTCATCTATAATTTTTTCTCTTCAATAATTTATTACTTTTCCTCTTTTACATTTTCTTTTTCTTCTAAAGGTAAAAATCCACATAGAAAACTACTCCAATCCAAGACTTTTTTTTTTGATTGCTCTAAAATTTGTTCCAATGAATTTTACATAATAATCCTCTACTTCATTTTTTACCATGGATATACAATACCAGAATCTTATTTTATTGAATATGAATACTTAAAAAATATGGTCTTTGGTAATTTAAGGCTTCATTGCAAGCATCAAAAATGGCTTTATTATGTATATGCTCTAATTCACGAATTGCAAAAACAATTTAATCATTCAAATCCAATTGTTAGAGTCTCTAATTTTCAAATTCAATAAATATATTATCACTTAATGGAAATGCTATGTTTTAATCTATCTCTTCATTATTTTCATCATCATCGTATCCATGTATTAATTTCATTCTTTTTTAAGGAGTAAATCCGAAAGGTAGATTTAAGTTTTTTATTAAATCAACAGAATAATTCTAGAGGAGAAACTTAAAAAGAGTATCGAGATAAGATTAGATTTCTTTTACTGAAGTAGGTGCAATTGAAATAATATCTTTATTTTGAACAACATCTGAAAAAAATATGTAGAAATTCTCTCTATTATTTTACACTTCATCTATTAACTCATCCATTATATCAATAAAGATTTCTTCTGTCAAAAAATGAAGTGTCTTTTAAATATCTTCCTAAGATATATTGTCTTACTTTTATTTAGTTGATTAGTTAAATTAATCATCAATTTATTTTGATATTAACTATATTTATTAATTTTCTAAAGAATCTCTATCTAACTCTTCTGATGCTATTAAAATATCTCTTTATATCTTTTTTAATGCTGATATTTCTCTCTTATGGCATATTTCTATTGCTTTTCTAGTATTTGATAGATCTTCTAATTCATTATTGAGCCATTACTCAAGAGATTACTTATTATCACATAGTTTAGACTTTTTTTCTGCTTCATACCTAAGATATATTGCTTCTTCTCGAAATCCTAATAATTTTCCTTCTTCTCTCAAAGCCTATTATTAAAGTTATAAAATTGAGGATTTAGATAATTCATCACTTAATTTTTTTCTATAAGAATTAAAACTTCTTTCTTAATGTATTTCATTCTCACTTCTTTTTTCAGACAAACTTTCAGATTTTTTCAAATGATTTGAAACGATATTTATTATTTATTATTACATTTACTTATTTATTTATGACAAATCTTCATTTTTTACAATACTCTAAATATAAATATTCCAATTATCTAGTTCTTAATTAAGTTAATTCATTATAGATTAAGACTCTTCAGATACAACAGAACTTCTAATATTTGATATATGAACTTGTTTTTCTCCTCCTTGACAAAATAATAATCCTTCATCACTATTTAATGTTTATTATGACATTATTGCATTTACTTCCCAATCTATACTTTACTTTTATGATTAATTAGATTTTCTTTTTAAATATTATTTTTTTAAATGCTCTCTCCAATTGATTTAAATAGTCAAAGCAGCTTAATTTAAATAATATTCATAAAGATTATCAATATCTTCCCCATTTTATTAATTTTACAATTATTTTTCAGCTATTTATTATTAAAATTATTCAATAGAATCATTCTAAAATTTTTCAAATCGTTTTGAAATTTCTTCAAATTTTTTTTTTATTTCTATAACTTTTTATTTTTACAATACTTTTTCTTTCTAAACTTACTTTTTTTGTTTTTTTGGTTTGTCCAAAATTTTCTTTGTTTTTTTCTTCAATTTATCTAGATTGCATTACCTATTTAAAGTTTTTCAAATTACTTCTTATATTCATAATCCCTTTGTTTCTATTTTAATTCAATCTCCTTCAATTATATGGATTTCTGCTATTATTTTATATATTTCTTTAAAGGTGAACTATTTTTTTATTTTATATTATTTATGTCTTTTTATAATTGTTGCTTAGTTTATTAAGGACTTTCTACTTTTTTAATAATTTAATACTTCTTCTCTTATTTTTAAATTCTTCTGGTGATACACTTCTTTTAGTTTCAATTGTCTGTTTAGTAGTTTTAGTTGACATATTAACAGGACTTCTCTATGATGAAATTTAATGAGCAATCTTGTTTGTTCGTTGGGTTTTAATAGGAATAATAATCATTTTTTTCTATGACGCTTTAAACTCTTTTTTTTGATTCTATGATCTTCCTTACTATCCTTATAATCCATTATAAGATCTTTAAGGAGAAGGAGTGTGATTTCCATTGTACATTAGTTAACGAACAAATTAATATTTATATGATTTAATAAAAAGTCATATTTAAAGAATTTTATAATATTTTTATGATTTTGGGTTTATTTTGATACTTTAAATCTTATAATAACTGTAGTTGTATATAAAAATATCTTATGTTTCTATTTTCATTTTATTAGTGTACTATGCTAGATTGTCTATTCTATATAAAATTGATAGGAGTTTCAAATTGTAATAAAAATAGAAATACAAATTTCAACTTAAATAAATGCTTAGATTTAAAATGATTTTCATATTTTCTATTGATACAATTGAAGTGTTGCGTTTTGAATATTTAAATATAAATATTACATAATCCAATAAGGATTAACACATTGAATAATGAAAATTTAATGAGATAATATTAATATACAACACAAACTTTAATTTTTCAAAATTGATTTGTAATCTACTTATTTAATAAAATATAATTCTGGTAATTGATAAGTGATGCAAAGAATTATATTGTTTCAGTTTTATACTTCTTTTTGGTTATCTCATTTAAGAAGTTATTTTAGAATTTAACCCTTTTAGTTATTTGTTTAGTTTTATAATTTTTCGATTGTTTTAGTTTAATTATATCTCTTTCTTATAAGAATTAGACATCTGAATCATCCTAATATGCTTGATTCTTATTGACTTTTCTCTTTCGATTCTTTATAATTTTTTTTTATTTAACTGGGATTTCTTCAATTAACATATCCTCCTTATCCACTTCAAATAATTTCTTTTAATTCTATTACTCTATTATTGAAAGAATTTCATTCCAAACAGCTTATATGCAGTCTTCAGGTTCATCTTCAATAATTTAGTATTGAATTGACTAATTTTCTGATTAAAAGGGTCTGCATTGATCTAAACGATGAGTTTTTAATTATTTTATCTGACCATTCCAATTATTGCATTTTAAACATGTGATCTCTAATACTTCTACTTTCTAAGCCATAATTTCATCTGTTTAATAAAAGGAGTCATTAGAATAAACTTTTCTACAACAAGGACATTATTTCTTTTTTTGCTTCCATTTAGTGATACATCCAATACAAAAGTTATGACTAAATTTGAATTAGATCATTACCCACAAGAAGTTTTGATTGGTTTATTGAAAACTTGACAACAAATCGGACATATGAATTCACTGCAGTCTAATGAAAGTATTTTTATATCCTCTCTCATAAATAAATTAATTAATTTACTCAAATATATTTTTGGAATCTGATTCCAATTATCATTTGATTTTATCGACGACGTCATTGACAGCTTTAATTTATCTTCTTTGTTTGCAAAATTAGAATACTTTATTTTTTTAGATTTCATATTCTATTTGAGTTTCTTATCTTTCTTTACAAAATTGTTACACATTTTCTATAAGATTGATTAAGGTATGAATATTTTTAAATTTAAGATCATTTTTAGTTGCTTATTTATATGCTATAAAAATTAATTGATTTGACCACTTTTCAAAAATTTACATAAATTCTAAACTCTACTTTTTCATTTCTTCCATTTTACTCTTTAGAAAATTGTTAATAAATTGTATTTCTTTGAGAGGGTTATTAATTAGATAGAAATATTTATTAAGAAAACATTATCTTATTGTCTTGTAGTATAATATTATTATTTTTTTTTGTGTCTTATCTGATAAATATAAACAATGCTATCAAAGTTTATGCTATTTATTTAGACTTTTATTCATTGGCTTTTATAGATAACACTTAAGTACTTTATAATATTGTGATTTAGGTTTGAATCAATTTGATTACAATTCAAAATCTTATAATAAGCCTTGTTAACATCAAATTAAGGTAGCTGGAAAAAATAGTATCGTGTAAATTGGATGAATTAATTTTTTTCAGATTCTTTGAATTAAAAAGCATATAAATTAATGAAAAGATTAGCACAAAAAAGAAGAGAGCCAACTGAAACTACTGTTTGTGTATAAAGTTGATAAATTATAGTTTAGTGATTTGAAGACTGAACCTGAGGAACTTAAATAACAAGATAAAAGACTGAAAAATTGGAATAATATGTTTGGCAATTTTTTAGGGGAAGGACTTGTTCGTTAAAAGAAGAAAATTAAAAAATTTGATCCAGTATTTCTAAAAGAAGCTCCTCTATATTGTGGAAATAATTTATACGATAGTCCTTCAGTAAGAGATAATTTTGAGAAATTCATTGAAGGGGAAATAACAGCATGTGAATTCTTAGCTCGTAAAAATCAATCAGAATTATTGGATAGATAAAGACCTACTTCTCCTAAAAAACTTAGACTACTTAGAATAGAAAATTGTAAGAATAAATTCAGCCCAAATAAGCAATAAACTGGATTCCTAAAATTACTGAAAGACAAAACTGAGGAAGTAAATAAATAATTTAGAATTCAATCACGATTTGATGTTCTAAGAAATTTAATAGAACATAAAATAAAAATGAAAGAAGAAGAAGATATTATTAAAAGAAGTAGAGAATTAAAAAATGTTGGAGTCATTAAATAAATGTATGATATTAGTGATGAGTACATTAAATTAATAGAAAGAAGATGTATGGAAAAACGATCAACTCCAGTAATTATTAAAAATTCAGTTAATGGTTAATAAATCAAACTTATTCAACATTAAAACCCATACTAAATTCTTAAAACTGCATCATATGAAAATGAAACAAAAAATAAATATGAACCACCTACTTAAACCTCTACTATTAAATTCCAAATTGATTAAAAGGCTTAATAATATATTGAAGATCTATAAACTAAGAATTGTATTTCTAATGAAAAGACTAAGAAGAAGATATTTTTTAATTCATAATACAAAAATGTTGTTCATAAACAATCTTAATCTTTGCATAATCTTAGAAATGTAAAATTTATGGTACCTTTTGTTAAATCAAAGTATTTAAATAACTAATTCATAAATAATGATTTAGAACTTATCAAATATATTACTGATTATTAAATTGAAGATCCATTTCATGATAAAAAAATTTAATCTAAAATTAGGAAATCTTTATTAATATCTGCAGGTATTGTTCCAAATCATCATTCTCATAAAAATATTTAAAAAGTTAATAAACAAACATATTTAAATATTTAAGATTAGTTATCCCAAAATTCTTAATAAACTATAGATGATTCTTTGAATTCAATGTATGAATTTAATGTTGATTCTTTATATAATCAAAGTATTGGTTTGTAAAATAAACTACTTGGAAAATAACATGATGGATTTAGTAAAACAATAAAATCCATTTAAAAAAATGAGAGTTTGAAAAAGTATTATTAAATATTTAAATATTATTAGAGAAATTATCATAAAAAATATATAAAAACTAGAAGGTTTAGAGAAATTGAAAATAACAGAATGATATGATTTTAGAATATATTTTTAAATAATAAATTCTTTTGTCTATTATTCTCTGTTATTATAATATATTGATTAATAATAAACACAAATAGTACATTGTTTTTATTATTATTCAAATGTTTACTATAATAAATGTAATACTAGATAAAATGTTCATATTTATCAACTTATTAAAATAATTATAATTTTAATATGTATTTCAATAATATATTAATAATGAATTTGTCTGGGGAATCAACAATTAATTTAGATAGCAGAAGATCAAGAAATAAAACTGAAACGAAGTGCAAATCTTAGAGTCCTCAAATAAAGCCTTAATTTACTTAATATTAATTATAGCATAAGATAAGCAAAACAAAAGAAAAATTATCTCAAAATTCAGAGCAATTACCTTTGGTAACAAGAAAACTAAACCCTAAGTCAATTAGTTTTACAAAAAAACGAAATCAATTTAAGCCAGCTTGTTAAGATTTGTATTTAAAAGTAATTGTTTTTTTTTTAATTAAACAGTATTATATTGGATGGGGTAACAATGAGGCATTAGTGAAAAGAATAATGTCTAAAAGATTATAATGGAAAGAAACAACAGATACAAGTTCTATGTTAGTAAATTTCAAATGGCAATAAAGTGAAAGGGGTTATAGATATGAAAGACTTCTTGTAAGTTAAAATTATAAATAACTTGTTAATCATTTTGAACATCACAAAGAAATTTCAAACAAATCTTATTTGATTAAAAATCTATCTTTATATTGTGAGGTATTATATAATAATAATAATAATAGAAACATAAATTAAATGTGTTTGATTATACGCCATTAACATTTGTAATTGATTTTAGTGATGAAAATTGTGATTACAATATAACTTAATTTCTTAAAACCTATGAATAATTTGCTCCAAAAAAACCATCATCTAAATAAATGTTAGATGTTAAAAGAAGATTAAGAGGAAATTTTTGTTGTGCTTATCAAAGAGAACCAATTTCACAATTTGCAAAAATCTAATTAAATAGCACTTTCTTAGCAGAAGATTCTACTTATATGTGGCTATTGAAACCTACATTCTTAAATAGAGGAAGAGGAATCTCAATTTTTGATAATTTAGAGGCTTTAGTCAAATTAGTATCAGAGTTCTAAGAAGGATTAAAAGAGAAAGCATTAAATTAAAAAGATGAATCATCAGGAGAAGAAGAAATTCCTAAATAGGTTTAGAGTGCTTAAATCACAAAGAAAGATCCTAATCAATAAATAAGGTAATAACCATCAGGTTAGTGTATAATTAAATCACATTCTTTTGTTATTTAAAAGTATATTGAAAAACCTGCATTAATTAATAAGAGAAAATTTGATATCAGAGTTTGGGGGTTAATAACTCATGAATTAGATGTTTATTTCTTTTCAGAAGGATATATAAGAACTTCATCTGAAGATTTCACATATAATATTGAAAATACATTTGTTCATTTAACAAATAATGCTATCTAAAAATATTCATAAAACTATGGTTAATTTGAGGATGGAAATCAATTATCTTTTAAAAACTATTAGGATTATTTAAAATCTTAAAATATTAATTGCAATGTTTAAGATGTATGTATTAGTATTATTTAGTTAATTAATAAAATGAAAGAAAGAATATGGATGGTTTTTAATTCTGTAAAAAATAAAATTAACTTTGAAGATAGAAAATATTGTTTTGAAATATTTGGATTTGATTTTATTTTAGATGTTGATCAAGAAGTCTGGTTGATAGAAGTCAATACAAATCCATGCATAGAAGAGTCAAGTCCATTGTTAAAAATGTATATTCCAAGAATGTTAGATGATGCATTTAAACTTACTCTTGATGTCTTATTCCCACCTTAACATACTCATAAACAATCACTTCCATAGATTTGTATTATTAATATCTCATATTTTTTAAGATTAATTACCTTAAATTAAAGAGGAATAGCACTCTGACTATCCTGTAGTTGGTTACTCTAATGATGAAAATATGTGGATGTTATTGGGTTCATTAAGTGATAGAAAAATTAAAAAGAAAAAATGATTATTATTAATACTATTTAAATTATTATTGTTACTTTAATTTAATTCAAATACTATTGGCAATAATCTGTCACATTTACACTTTCTTAGATACTTTAAAGTTCATCAATCAACATTGTTTTCCTTACTAAAATAAATAAATTAAATTAAAAAATTGAGAATGTCAAGATTTATCAAATAAGTTTGATCTAAAAAAGAATTCTAAATTTATAATAAATTAACATCTTTGAAACTATTTACTAATAAATTTTAGAATTATCAAAAAATGTACTACTCTTTACAAAATCTTCTTCTTTTATCTTGTGGTTCATTCAAAAAGATTCTACCCATTTTTAATTAATACTTTCATTATATATATTATCACACAAGGAATCCTTGGCATTAAATAAATATTAAGATGATTAAAAAAACGTCTATTGATAGAAAAGCTATTTATGATCTATTCCAAAACATAGACATAATATTTGCTTAAGCATTAATATCGAATTCCTTTCCTTTTATGCATGGCTTACCAGACCAATAATTAATTGAGACCATTTTGAACAGAATAGATGTTGAATTAGTATAAAATAAAGGTATATGGACAGAGGCTTAGGATTAATATTTAAAAATAATAGTCTTTGGAACTTGTTTAAAGACTAGAACACGACCATTAGAATTAGTAAATTATAGTTTTTTATATATATAGTCAACATTGCAATGGGATTAAATCTCTAGAATATTCAAATTTCATAATTGGAAAGCATGTAGAAATAGATTTGTAAATGAGAAACGTAAAAAAGTTAACTGGACTCCTTAAGAAGATTAAGTGCTTGTGTAATTGTAATCATTACATCCTAATAAATGGTGTGAAATAGCCATAGAATTAATGAAAATCTGTTAAACTCCATATGTACGATTAGGAAAATAATGTCGAGATAGATGGGTTAATAAGCTAGACCCCAAAATACTTAAGTATGAAAATTTAAATATAAAATAAAAGTATACCATGGTATAAGGAAGAAGAATTAAGCTTATTTTAAGAAGTAAAGAAAAGAGGTAAACGATGGGCAGATATATCAGCATAAATTTTTAAGTTTAGAAGAACAGAAAATACAATCAAAAATAGATTTTACAATTTGTTAAAATAAGAAGAAAATAGATCGAGATTAGGTAGAATTCCAAAAGAGGAGAGGGATATCTATTTAATTGATTCAGTTATAGAGTCATTAAAAAGAGATTTGAATAAATTTGATAAATCCACAAGCCATAATGAAACCAATATTGAAAATAAGAATTTTGAATTATTAGAATTTAATTCATCAGACCTAAATGGATTAGTAATAATAAAACAAAAGAAAATATAAAAATTAAATAATCCATGAATTTTTTTATAATCTATATAAATATAAATTCTAAAAAACTCTTCTTCATTTGAATGTATATATTTTGTTTATTCAAATCAAATGTTTAACATAAACGAATTTCCTACTCTTTATTATAAACTCATTAATTTAAAAAAACGGGTTAATTGTAAATTTTCAAATATTATAATATAATTAATTTCTGTTAATAAAAAATCTGTTAATAAGAAAAATATTGGTTTAAATTAATAAAAACTAACATATTCATTCCTATATATATTAATTAATCTATTTTATCAAATCTAAATAAATTCCTTCATTTTTGAATTCCTACGTAATTTCTTTAACAGCTATTTTCATATGTTATCTTTTTTAATCCTCTTGGGTTTCTTAATTTACATTTTAACTGAGAACTGCCTTAAAACATGTATATATTTTTTAGCAAATCTCCTTATTTTATTCAGATTATAATATAAATTTTATCCTAATAATTAAGGAGGCAAGATTTTCTTCAAGATCATTAATTTTGAATTTTATTAAGATTTTAATCATCTTCAATTAAAAATATAGAGCATTAAGACTTACTCTATCAATTTCCCTGGCTTTAAGCATTTGTTACAACAAATCTTCCAATTCAATATTGGTTTATGATGGTAGCTTTATTTATTCATTACTCTAATAAAAATTTAGGAGTGCTCTTCGGTCATAATTTTATAAAGGGAATTTTTTATACAATATATAATAAAGCACACATCCAACACTCCAAATATCACATTTTGATGAATAAGCTATATTAAGTTAAACTTCTGGTGCTATACAAGTCTAAGTTCTAAATGAATTATTGCGTTTACCCAATTTGAGACTAAAGAATGGAGAAATCTTATCGATAACATTTTGAAGTTTCAAAATCTATTAGATTAAATTGTTTTCCATCAAATACTATATTTTAAGGTTTAATATCTCTATGCATATATTAATATTTGGATAGTTATTATAAACCTTTAATAATATCATATAAGCATTAGATAATCCAATCAATGTTAAAGTTTTGAGTTTTATTAATATAATCATACAAATTTCCATTTATATTGTACTCTTCCAAAACATAAATTTTCCCAATATCCCAATGACGTTCAATTACACATATTTTTATGCAATTATTCAAATTTTCATTCTAAATAATACTTAAAATCTTAATCCACTTAAATATTTACATTATATAGTTCATCGGAATAATCATAAATTTTCTTTACATACAATTGATTCTTTAATTGAGACTACACAATAAAAACTTTGGAGTTTATTTATTTTTTAAGTTTATATCTTTTCTCTATAAGACTGTAAGAAACCTAATTCATTTTATATATTTATATGGGTATAATATATTCAATTAATTTTATTTGTGCATATTATGATATCTTAAGAAATATTTCTTTAATTATGTCATTGAATTCGTCATCATTAAGAACATTTTATAATATAATTCATCACAATAAATATTAGAAAATCTTTTAGTTAAATTTCATTCTAAATCTCATTTTACAGAAATAATATATAATAAATTTTAAAATCATTGACCATCATTTTTTCCATTTTTATATATAAACTTTTTTCCCTTTTACTAAATAATTCATTTTGATAGATTTAGGAAACAAATTTAAAGATGCCATCAAGTTGCAATTCACTAAATATCGATTTTGCTTAAAAATTGTTTATTGAATTAATATTTTCTTAACTATGCTAATAGATATGAAACATTATTTCATAAGAATGTAGTTACAACCAAATAAATTCTACATCTACATATTTAATGATATTGATATTCATTAGTTATTTAATAATAAGTTAATTAAGCATTAAAAAAATAGTAATTTATATAAAATCACATTTATTATCTATTCAAATACAATTAGACATATCTAAAATCAATTTTTATTACTATTTAAAAACAGTTTACAAATTGATCTGCATAACTTATATTCGAATATTTGATTAAATATAAAATAATTCTTATACAATTTTTATAAATATATATATTCTATATACACAGATGGCTGAAGCCGAGAATTTGAATGACTAATTCGTTATTGAAACTCTGCAAAATTTGTTGATTGAATACAATGAACCTTATGTAGAAAAAAGAGCTAGGATTTGTGGTTAAAGTGATGATTACTAATGTATTAAAGTAAGATTATATGAATAGCTGAATTTTTTGTTTCGCTTGAGTAGATAACAAAAAATGAGTAAACCATAAAAAATTTAATTGAGTTATGCATGTTTATTTTAGATAAAGCTTAATAAAGTAATTTTGAAAGGGAAGAGGATTTGGCTTAACATGAAGAATAAATCAATTAATTATAAGAGAAAATAAACTTCGAATCCAAAAATTCAAAGGAGTATCAAGTAATACATCCTTATATTTCTCAAAGAAAATGTATAAAGAGGAAGCCTAAAAAGTTAAGGAATAGCTATCAGAAATTTAGAAATTAGAATAGAGTGTTTAAGATTTTGCCAACGAAATAGCAATTTTGACATAAAACTAAAAACATCGTTTAAGTGAATAGAAAGTAAGTGCTCTAATTTAATTAGTCTAAAAATATAGAATTGAATGATAATAAAATTATTGAAGACCTAAAGTAATAGATATAAAATTAAAAGTCAGAAAATATTAAACAAAAAGAAAAAATAGATTATTATAAAAGTCTATATGATAAATAAATGGCAGAATTAGAAGATGCATTAAATGAATTAGCAGTTTTGAGGATGGAAAAGATGAAGAATGATTCTAAAATTAAAGCTTTAGAATAAGAAATATCTAAGTTAAATTAAATTATTTTGGATTATGAATAGAAATCTTAGATTACAGAACTAAAGATTAATTAACTTAATAAATAAATATATGATTTGTAAAATGCCTCTGGATATAAATTTGAAAATGATGTTCATGGCTCAATAATATAAAGAAACTCTATCACAACATCAACTTTCTAATAATAAAATTAATAGACTGCTTCATTCAATAATAATAATTCTATGGTTAGTAATGCAATCAATAGCAATCTTAAATCTGATTTGCCTGAACTATCTTATAGATAACCTCATCCATCCTAATTCAATGATATTATTGAAATAAAGGAAGCACCTGAAAATTTAGAATAATCAGCTATGCATTCTAAAAAAAATACTGTTATTCCTTCTGAATTTGTTTCTAATCAATAATATGATATACAAAAGTTAGAAGAAAAACTGTAAAAATTGGCCACTCCTAGGTAAATGGTGACACCTAGAGGGTAAAACAATGTCACTCCAAGGAATGTAATTTCAAAAGCAGTTTAAGAATCTTAAGAACTAAGAGCTGCTAAATTGCAAGATAAATTAAAATATAGTTAGGTTATATTAACATCCCCTAGAATTTAATTGCCATAACCTTAAGTTCCTAAAATTGAACTTTAAAAACAAGAAGATGCTTTATTGAAAGTATTATAATAGGAAGCATAACCAATAACAATTAGAAATGAAATTGATATGGGCTCTATAGTAGATGATGATTATGAAACTTATTTTTATGAATAAAAAGTGAAAACACCTTAAGTGAAAAAACAATTCAAATTACCACTTTTATCTATAGGTGCAAATGGAGGAAATTAGTAGACTTAAGAAGGATCTAGTTAGTAAGTTTCATAAATTTAATAAACTAAAGAAATATAATAACCTTAATAATCTTAATAATAATAGTAATAATAATAATAATAATAATAATAATAATAATAATAATAATAATAATAATAATAATAATAATAATAATAATAATAATAATAATAATAATAACTAATAAGGAATATAATAAAATTAAACAAAGCAAATTAGTGCTCCTCATTAAATGTATAAAGAAATTTATTAAGCTAATGAAGCTTATTTTATTAATATGAAATAAGATTAAATTAAAATTACAACTCAAATTGATCGAGGACTTAGACAAAGTATGATATAAACAGGGATAGGTGGATAAAAAACAATAACTAAAAGAGATCCATACAGAGAGTTTTTTGATTTAGTAATATTAATTAATATTTGTAGTTATGCTAATGTGTAAAATTGAATTCAGATTATTTTGATGATATTGTGTATATTGATACTACAAATTACTATTAAGAATGTAAGGCATCAGGTAAACCATTTAATGAATGGGAAGATTGGATTAGAAATAGATTAGAATCATAAATTGACTTTTCAGATTGAGCATAATGTTTATTCATAAAGAAATCATTCATTTTCATATAATTTTTTGGCTAAAATACCTCCATATTTTTTCTTATCTAATTCTTATTATTATTATTATTCTGGAGTTAATGGTTTTTATTATTTTTAATTTTTATTCTCTCCTTTAGGAATATCTTTAGGATCTATCATAAACATTTCCTCAATTTTTTTATCCAATTCTATATCATTTAAATTACGCTCGAGAACTTCACCTTCATCTTCATCTATAACTTCAGATTTATCTAGCTTTTAAGAGTTCATTAGATCATTTTCTCGCTCTTTTTCAATTCTTTCCTTTATTTTTGGATTCATCATTATTATTTCAAGATATTTTTATTCATCAAATGAATATTGATTTAATGTTATATCTTTACTATATTTAACAACATCCTCATATATTGTACAAAACTTTTAAAAGATTGAAACCATAGATTCTAAAAAATCCATATTAATCCCTTAAAGATTTTTCATCCAAACATTATTCCAATCGCTTTCTACTGTAACTGACTCCCATAATGTTCTCAAACGTACAGGACCCATAAAAACTATGTTATCAATAGTCAAAACTATGCCTAGAAGCACTTAGAGCAAAGACATTTCTTTAATTTCATATAGTGTATGATCGTAAACAAGTTATTTGAATTCATTTAAACATTCAATTCTAAATAGAAAAAACAATAAATTTATTTAAATACTTCTAATCTTTTGTCTCATAAAGAGGATCCAATTATGCTTACATGACTGATTTCATTTCTAAAAATATTTTATTTAAAAATTCTTCCACATTTGTATAGTAACTAGGTGGTCTCTCAAAAGAATAACTATCCAATCCATAAATATATTCATATTCAAAAGATAGATTATCAATATCATGTAAATCTTTTGTTGTATCAGTATATCTAGGTTCTGTTCTAGTAATCATATGTTCTGAGTTCCCACCATTTTTCCATATTTCTAAAGGGAATCTACTTGGATTATTTATGAAAATATCTAAACCCATAATAAATCCAACTTTAATCAATCTATGTCTGCTTTGTGGATCATAAAAGTTGAATATTTTGCCAGCTCTTGCTTTACCCATATATGATAATGTTATGCCAGGCAAATATTCTTAGACCTCTAAATATGGATTCTCTAGTCTATTTGTTATTTTTTAATGTATTTATTTTATCATAAAAGTTGCTCTTTATAATTCCTTAGTCATTATTTTAAATTCACTTGAATCCCATCTAACAATTCTCTTATTTGGAACTGGGATACCCAATACTATTGCTAATTATGAAAAAAAGTATCCTGAAGCAATATTTGGATATCCTTTTATAACAAATGATCCTTCATTTGTTTCCACAAATATAGCTCCTTTATCCAAAGAATCACTTAATGCTATTGCCCTTAAATCATTCCAAACAATCTTCTTAGTTAAAGTTTTGCTTGCAAAGTTGAATTCCTTTAAATTATAATCTAATGGAATATCACTTTTTCTATCATCCTAACCTGGTCCTGGTCTTCTTAATGGATATGGTGCATAATCAGGATGCTCCATTTTTCTTTTTGGTTTAGTAAATTAAGATATCATAAAATAAAATAATATATTTTAGGTAAATAAAAATTACAAACAAATTATGATAATCAAAATAGATTGATAAACTGCTTATAATCTAAATTACACTCAAGATTTATATCAACTGCTTTTAAACTCTCTGTAGTTATTCGACCATTTAATGATAGAAATGTAAACATTAATATTAAATATTTTTCTATTTTATATACATTTGGCTCTAGACAAATAGCTATGAATTCTAATTTTATTGTTAAATATTTTACAATAGTATTCCAGATCTTAATATTTATATTTGATTAATTATTCAATCTCAGCTTTTGTTAATATTCCTGATTGAGATTTGTTCATAAACAAAAATCCATTTTTGATATTAATTATCTCACTCTAATCTAATTATGTAGCTAAATAGAGTAAACCAATTTATTTTATTTAATGATATTTTTACCATCTCTCAATATGTGTTTTTGTTAATATGCCTTCACTTTTTTAAACATATTTTTAAAGCCAATCATGTTATAATATCTATTCCAAACTTAATCGTTATTTATATGGTTTTAACAATTAACTAATCAATTCCTTTACTTAATGTGATACATTCTTCCACTCTGTACCATCAAAATCAAATTTTCCCTTTTAAATAGATTATAATATCTCCTATTCTGTTTCACCATAAAATGGAGGATATCCACATAATAAGACATATAAAATAACACCAATTGACCATAAATCACACTTATTATCATATGTACCCTCTAAAACCTCTGGAGCCACATAATATGCCTTGAAATTATTACTAAGTTATTTATACAGTCCCTGCCTTAGTCCATTAATGCATAATTCCAGGTTAAAAGATCCTAGCCAACCCAAAATCTATTATATAGAGAGTATTAAGATCATTATTTG
Source organism: Paramecium biaurelia (assembly GCA_000733385.1). NCBI lineage: Eukaryota > Ciliophora > Oligohymenophorea > Peniculida > Parameciidae > Paramecium > Paramecium biaurelia. The sequence goes on along the minus strand of JPFL01000215.1, from coordinate 76,521 downwards.
TCTAAAATAAGAAGTTTTCTGGTTTTAAGTCTCTATGTACAATATTTAATGATTAATAGTAGACCACTGATCTAATAATTTATATGAATATTATTAATGCTCCTTTTTCATCAAAATTACCCAATTCCAATACCTTGTCAAAAATATCACCTCCCTTACATATTCTATATTTAATTATTATTTTTATACTCCATTATTACATAAATATAGTCATCATCTTCATAAGTTTCAAATACTCTAATTACATGTGGATGATCCTTAGAAAATCTAAATTTCAATAATTACTAATAATTCAACTGTTCTCAATTCATTTGTAAGTCTTTCTTTTTATTTTACACTTGCTTTATGGATGATCTTAACTGCTCTTTATAATCCAGTAGCTCGATGAATTGCTAAATAAACCATTCCATAAGACCCTTAACCAAGTTTCTAAATTTATGAGTTCATGATACATCATTCTTATTGATTTCATAAATGTCTTAAAATTTCTTATTTTTGCTTGAGTTTTTGATTAAATCAACTTTTTTGATATGTTTCATTTATATAAAATAATGAAATTTAGTAAATAATCCAAATTAATAATTTGGATAATAATTATTTCTTCAAATTTGAGTTAAATAATTTTCATAATAATCAACTTCTAAACTAATTTATAAAGATTGGCAAACAAATAAGATATAATAATTATTATATTAAAGACTAAAAACCGAAAAATAAATTAATTTTTTAATTAACATATTTGTCATATAATATGTAGGAAAAATAAAATGAAATATTTGAAATTCTACAAAAATAAGCAGAAGAAAGGAAAAAATTGAAAAAATAAGAAATGTTTTAACTAAAGAAATAAAAAATAGCAGAAATTAAATAAGACAAAAAAAAACTTGTAAATAATGCAATTTACTATTATTTGGATAGACTGATGGTCTAGCTAAACATCCTTATTAATTTTAACCGGGCAAAGGAATTGGATAATTTTTTTAGAAAAGTGACTTTCTCTTACCTAAATAACAAAAATAAGGTTTAGAGCGTATACAGAGTGCATGGCTGCCTACATACAGTCATTCTCGTTTAATTAGTGCTACACCATTTGATACAGAACCATTTCCTCGTCCTCCATCAGTAAAAGAGAAAGTATGGAGACCATTCTCATCTTAACCGAATAAGCTGAACATGTTATAATTAGTACCTCATAGTCCAAAAGATAATGCATTAACACCAAAGAAGAATTCAATAGCTTTTGATTCAGGTGAAAAGTTAATTCCAATGAAACCTTTTCTACCAACAAGAAGAATATTTAGTGCATTTCCAAAATGATTGAATTCAATTTACAATATCTAACTACAAACTTAAATACTTATAAGTATGTTTTGAATTTCAAATATAATCAAATTAATCAAATTTTTTAGAGTAATAAATAAATTAGTAGTGCAACATAAATATGAAAAATAGACTTTAATTAAAAAATCAAGATAATAGAAATGAGTTGGTTCTTCTTTATTATTCCAACATTTAAAATTATAATTTACATTTCTATCTATGAACAATTTATTATTCTAATTTAGCAAGTTCTTCATTTTCTGCCATTCTTTTTGCTAATAATAAATATTCTTGCTCTTTTGATTTAAGTTTCTCTTATTCTTAATGTCTTCTTTCACTTTATTAATTTCGAAACAATTCAGCTTCTTTATAAAAATGTCTTTTTCTATCTGTTTCTAAATTCTCTCTTAATAAAATTGCTTATTAAATTTTAGAGATTTCTAATTCTCTTTATTTCTCTTCTAATTCTAATTATTTCCTCTTATTTTACAAAATTTATATGAAAGATTCATTCTATTTATCATCTATTAACCATTTATTTCTTAATTTATTATAATGAAACTCTGTCATCTATGATCTAATCTTAATTATAATATTTATACATGTTATCTTTATTTATTATGTTTGATACTTCAACAAATGAACTTTTACTTTAATCTGTTTTAATTTTTGTAGATAAAAATTAGGATGGAACACTTTTATTAACTTTTTTTTTTAAATCCTTTCTAACACTTGATCTAAGCATGAAAAAATTATGATAGGCTTTTCTGAGAAATATTTATTTAATTGAATTGTTTTATCCATATTTCTATATAAATAGATCCTTATCCATTTTTTATTAATAAATAATGAATAAATAAAAATATTTGGCAATCAATAAACAAAAAATTCAATGATGATCCTTATATTTAGAGCCTATTACAAAGTGTCGAACATAAAGACAAGGTGAATCATCTTGATTTGGTGTAAAATCATCATCATACTCATTTTCTAAAGATTAGACTTGAACATCAATAAATTATTTATAAGAAGCTAGATTTCTGTTTGATCCTTCATAATGATTCATTTTAGAAGTATTGAAAGATACTATTGTTCCACCTGGACTAGAGACTCCTTCAAGAATTGTTGAGTTTCTTTTTGGAACTTCTAAATATGTTATGTTATTTCGACTATTATCTAATCTACCATTTATAAATTTAGTTTCTTATTATGTCACTTTACACATCGAATTTTACAAATTTGGCTATATATCAATTAAATCATCAAATTAATTCGTATTTGATTAAACATCAATAGAGACACTCATATTGTTTTTTTCTGAAAAAAGACCTTGTATTTTTTCCCAATCAAATTTAGAATCTATAATTAAATCATCTTATAAGAGTTTTTTTAAACCAACATAATCTGGAGTCTATTAGAATTCGTATGACTTAGATATTTTCAGCATCTTTACTAGGGACTTAATAAATTATTGATGTATACTTTAGGTAATAAATCAATTAATTTATCCAAAGAATTATTTTATTTCATTTATAGTATTTTCTTATATTTATCTTCTTTATTAACAACTTGTATATTTTACCAAGGCAATTCCCCCAAATAGAAATATATAAGTACATATGCTAATGATTCAATATCATCTCTTCTGGATTACTCATTTCCTAATAGCTATATCTTTTGTATATAAAACCTATTAATGCATTCACACTAGCATATCTAGCTGTACCTATCAAGCCTTTGTTACTTGTAAATGGGATATGTTTCCCATTACTGTCCCTATAATACTTAGATAATCCAAAATCGATAACATAAATTTGACTTCCATCTTGCCTACCAATTGTAAAATTTTCTGGTTTGATATCTCTATGAATTAGGTTTTTTTCGTGAAATGCTAGTCTTTTATATAATTAATACCTTAAACTCTTTCTAATAATTATAGACCAATCTTCAACACAGTATTTTAACTAAACTTTCCATTACATTTTCTCATTAGTTATTCTAAATTCAATCCTAAATAAGATTCCATAAAGAAGTTGTAATGGTCATCACGACCATAGAATTTTAATTATGGAAAACCTTTAAATTTAATAAAATAATACCCTTCAAACCTTTAACATCTTATAATACTTTGATTTCTCTAATTAATAAACTTACACCTTTTTGACTTTCATCCCTTTTCTCAAATTTGGTTGCTATTAATTCCCCATTTTTTAGGTTTTAAGTTTTAAAGACCATTCCAAAAGATCCTGCACCAATTTTCTCCAATAATTTATATTTGCCTGCAATAACAGTTCCAGGATTTAATTTTTTTGAAAACATTTTACTATTATCTCCATCATTCATTTGATTTGATTATTAATAATTATGAAATTCGAGTAAATATTAATTACATAATTTATTTTTTTATGATTGTTTTATCGATCAAACAAGATTAAAGAAAAAGTTTAATTGAAATTTCAGTAAATTATGTTATCATTGAAACATTAAATTCATTTGATTTAAAAAATCTTAATATTTACATTGTAAACTCTTAAAATAGCTATAACATAAATAATTGATATATATATTATAATTTTAAATGCTACTCATTTAAATGTATAAGTCTAGATGTTAATGAAGATGAAGCAAAATCATTATAATGAGTTTAAGAGAAACTTGGTCACCAATCATAATGATTTTAGATAGATATTAAAATATCATAATAAATGTATTGAATTTTCCTTATAAACTAATAATTATTATTAAACTCTTAATTCAATGAACAAAAGAGAAGAAGAAGTATAACCAATTGTCGATCATAGCGATTACAAAGAGGCTGTTGAAGTAGATTCTTCGTTAACTAGTAGATTAGGATTCATTAGAAAAGTACGTTTTTAGACTTATGAATTTTAGGTGTATTCTATCTTGTCTATCCAATTATTATTTACAGCTTTATTTACAATAGTATCACTTTCTTCACCAGACATAATAGAATTTGAAGCTACCCAAATTTGGCTTTTTGTCATTGCAGCCATAACAGCTATTGTATTAATGTGTTGTCTCCTTTGTTGTAAAGAAAATGCAAGAAGAACTCCAAAAAATTATATTTTATTAGGCTTCTTCACTTTATGCGAAGGATATGTTGTCTCTGTTGTTTGTTGCTCAATGGCATTATAATATTCAAATGGAAGTATTAAATTATTCATAATATTAGTGGACCTAATAATTATTGCATTATCTATGACAGTCATAATGACTATGGGATTAACTCTGTATGCCTGCACAACAAAAGAAGATTTCACAATTTGCAGAGGTCTACTTTGGTCTTTAGCAATATGTTTATTAATGCTTTTTATTTTCTCTCTATTATTTCCAAGCCGTTTAATATCAATTATCTACTCAATTTTGGCAATATTTGTGTATTCCATTTACATCATTGTTGATACATAATTGATAGTAGGTTCAAAGGTATTAAGTTTTATATTTTATTTACTAGAGACATTCTCTATAAAAAGATGATTATATAATTGGAGCACTCATTTTGTACATTGACATAATAGTACTATTTTTAGAATTGCTCGCATTATTAGCTAAGATCTTTGGAAAACATTGAGAAAATATAAATGAACAATCATAACATAACATAAAAAATAAAAATTATAAAATACACTAATATGCTAAATTGAAACTTAAAAATTCATTGTTTTCTTAATTCTACTACCCATAGACATAAAACATTAATTTTTTAAACAAAAATAGCTTCCTTTTAAGTTCCTATTTTACTTTCTGCTTAAAAATTTGATTATGATAAGTAAAGGTTTTTTGTACTATGTTTAATTAAGCATGGTTGATTCACTTTTAAAGGGAAAGTTTCGAATTCTAAATTTAATAATATTTATACATTCAAACAAAAATCCTGATATAGGTTTGCTATCTGATCCATAAACTTAAAATCCTGATTAGCTGTATGATAAAATATTAGAACATGAAAGAAATTTTTTAGTTTATTAATGTTAAAAAACAATTTCATCATTTTTTCTCAATATTCCATCATCTATTTCTTTTAAGTTAGACTTTGTAATTATCCAAAAATCATTTACTATTATTAAAATTATAAATAATACAATCTCTTGGATAACTAAAAAGAGATACTTCTTATAGTTTTGTTGATTTTTAAAGTGTTTTATGAGAATGTAAAGTCCATCCAGTCCCAAGGTTTCTAATTATTATTGCATCTCCACTATAGATTTTAATTTGCTCATAAGTTTAAACTTTATGTATAAAATTCTTGATTGAATTCTGTTGAACAGGAAGAATTTCCCATAAATTATTTTCATTATCATCTTTACATCCTGATACTTCATTATACTATGACACATTTTCAGTTTTGTAAGTTCTAAGATGAGAATATAAACTATATCCATTATCAATTGATGTAAATCTAACATATTTCTTGTCTATGGAAGTGTTGATAGCATTACAATTATTTGTAAATATCTCATTATTAGATTGAATAATAAAGTAATGTTTATCTATACCTAAATAAGCATAACATTGTTAGGTAACTTCTGATTTTCTTTATGAATTTAAATTCACATATTATTATTATCCATAGTTTTATATTGATACGATATCTCCCAATTCTAAATTATTACTTGTAGGTAAATATTTTTCAAGAATAAAGTAAGAATAAAAATCATCTACTTATGGAGTAGTTCCCAAATAAAATTCTTCAAGTTCTTTATGCCTGAAAAAGCTTTTTATTTGAACACAATGAATGGTTCCTTTTAGATATTATTTTGTAGCAACATGTCTTATTTAAATCAATATTCCTTATTATATTCTGTAAGATTAATCCATTTCTAATAGAACTGATTTCACTTAAAATAATAATAACACATTTTCGTTATATAATTTAATGTATATGTTCTATTTTACTATTCTATAAAATATATTTTTTATATGTAATAATAATTAATTATAAGTTAGTTCTAATTTTAATTTTTTAAAGATTATGTTCAATATAAAGAGAGATTATTATTTAAAGAGAAAACCATAAAGAAAATAAATGTGAAGACTTTGTTATTTAAATTCATTACTATTTAACTTATTCTTATTGATGAACTTCGTTATTTTGCCATTACACTATCTCTGAGGTAAATACATCTGCCTTAGAGTCTTTTTAATAATCAGTATAAGGTGCAGTTGGAGTAGTTCCAATAAAGGCAATAGCTGATTGAGCATTGAAAAAGGAACTTCCAACATAAGATGAAGAGAATGCTTATCCCTTTTCAAATAAAGATCTACCCTAGACTAAAGATTCCTAGACATCAGAAGGAGCGATAGTATGCTATTATCTATATAATAATAATTACAGTAGATTAAGTAACTCCCACTCTAGTATTTCTGATAAATGAAAATAAAAATAAACCAAGTAATTATAAACCCATATCTAAAATCAGTGTTATTGTAACTCTAGTCATTGTACTTTTTGCACCACCAACTAAAACAGCTTCTGCTTAAGTGAAGATAACAAGCAATAATTAAGATCCTATATACATTATCCCTATAGCATAGCTTGGACTAATTGGGAAAACAACATCACAACTGATATCCATCAAAACAGGTGCTATAGGCATGATGAAGAATCCAACAAGTCCAATAGCAAAGTAGATGAAAATTAAATTTCCATTTACAATAGAAAAGTAGAACAATGCTAAAGATCCTGTTGATATTATCATCAAGAATTTAATGAGTTAAGTTTTTACATTTTTAAATTTCTATATGAAAGCAGCCAATGTAGATTAACTCATTGCTGCAGAAGCCATAGCTATTGATCCAGCTATTGATACTTCACCTTTTCCATAACCTGCAGGTCTAATTAGATAAGGTAAGATCAAAACTAAGCACTTAACTAATCCTAAGTAAACTGAATATGCTAGTAAACAACATTAGAAATTGTGATTAGACAATATTTTAAGAATAGTTTTTTTAATATTTGATTTTTTCTCTTCTTTCTAGACTAGTGCAGATGGTGCTGTAGGTGCTGCACTCCTTAAGAAAAAAAAACATGGAATCAATGTCAATGCCATATATAGACAAACTAAATTTAATTTATTAACTAATTATTTTCCCTCCTCAATTGATTCTTCAGTGTCTTCAAAGTCATAATTTCTAAAAATCCATTTTCCTGGTATCATTAATGTTACGACATTTGATATTAAATTAAGAACGTTTAAAGCTATAATAATTGTGGGCCTGGATTCTGGATAAAACCAGTTTTATGCCATAGATGCTTGAGCATTTAAAATAAAAGGCTTTCCTGCTCCAATTAATGCTTATCCAATCACTACCATAAAAAATCTAAAATGATTCTATATATTATTTACCCTGTCTAATTAACTAATAATTTAATTAAACTCCCTCCTATTGTTAATGCTACACCTATATTTGTTGCCTTTGCCCATCCATACTTAACAATGACTAATTATTAATTGTTTTTATTTTTTACATTAAGAACAAGGAATTGATAAAATTGGATGCATAATTACATAACTAGTTTAAGCCAAAGTAATCATGGTTTCAGTTTCTGAATAAATAAGTTAAGTCTCATTTGAAGCAGGAACATAAATTTCACCTGGTATACTATTCATAAACACAGCCAAGGTGAATAAAATCATGATAATCCATCTCCATTTATATAGTTTAGCCTTCTCTGGATTTTAGGATTATTTATTAGCTTCACTATCTTACATTTAATATTTAATGATAACAAAACATGTAAAAATATATATATACTCAACTAACCCAGAAATAAATTATAGTTGATTTTAATTAAATATATTTCACCTTCATATGGACGTTTATATAAAATACTTTCTTCAATATAGATTGATGATCCAAAAAATTCCATATACAATTCGATATGAAACTTAAATTCTCATTTTATAAAGACTATTGAAACTTACTAAATCCTCCTTTAATAGTGAATTAATTATAGAATTAGACATAGCATTTTTGTCATTTTTAATTTATAAAATTATGAACTTGTGAAAAATAATACTTTTTATTAATAAATATAATTAATTTTTCTTAAAAAGAGAAAGCAATTAAAATAATATCCATTCATTCCGAGAGTTCTTATTATAATGAATCAAAGTGATGATTCATTTAATGGTCTTATTTTGTCAACACATCTTTTATAAGTCGTTATAATTTTTTCATTTCCTCTAATTATTAACTTCTCAAAACCATTAAACTTTGACTATTTCTTTATTTATAATTAACATTCAAAGGAGGTAATATTTTTGTAGATCTTCTGGCTGGTGATTAGCTTCTCTTTTTTGGACCTTACCATTTCTCTAGTGAAAGAATTTAACTGTCTTCTGATTTCTTAATATCTACATGTAACTTAAATGATTATGTAAAAGAATCATTTCTTTATCTTTTTAAATCTGGTAACTTCGATTCATCATTGTAGTTAATTGTTTAATATTGTTCAATTGTAGATAACGCAAATGTGAAATGTTAATTTTTCTTCTTTTTAGGTTTGATTGGACTATGAAAATTGGTTTGTGTAGGTACGTATTCTTGATTTATTTGGCTCATTATCTTTTAACAATTCAGTTTCATTAGATTTATTGGCTTCTTTGATAATACAGGAATTTATGTTTTCATATAATATAAATATAAATTAAAATCCTTATATTTTACAACATGTTCAATTGAATCATTAAATAATTCTCTAATTTAGTCATTTTTACATTTGAATAATATTATAATTATCATTTATAAACTCTACCAAGTACTTGACTTAATTATATTTGAGATCTCTATATGGTTTTTGGAGAATTCATTAACAAATTGCTCATATTTATTATATTGCATTTTGAAGTATGCTTTCTAAATGAATTTTATGAATTCTAAAAGTTTTGTTTATTGGGAGAATAGGATAATTGTGAAAGATGAGAAAGATGATTTGATTTTTTTCTTTAAAGTATTGAATCCAAAATACCTAAATTAAATTACAAGTTCTATTTTGCAGTTTGAATTTATGATCGGGAAATTAAATACTTTCTACATGATTAAATACTAACTATTTTTGGTTATGATAATGTTCTAACTCTATGGCTTGTAATGGCAAATTTTCTTTTCTCTTATGCTTTTTATAGATTTCCACTAATTAAATTGTCAAGGTATTGAGATTCATCAATCTCCCAACCTTTTTCAGCTGTAAACATTGAACAATTATATATTTATATTTAATTATTAATTATATCACAGTGTTTCTTATTAAGTTCATTCTATTCAAATATAAGAATAATAAAAAAATGGATCCTCAAACAATAAAACATTCTTTAGATAATATTAAATGTAATAATCTATTGTTTGTATATGTAAAATTATATTTTAAAAAATTCATTTGAAGGGAATAGATCATTTTATATTTTATATACATTAAATAGAGGAAATAGAGTTGTTGAAATATTAAATTAAGAGAAAACTATTGAATTTTAAACTATGTTTTTAACAATAATTAAGATGATGGAAAATAAATCAATAAGATAGATCTTACTATTATTCAATTATTAATTTTATTAACAATATTTAACTTCATTAGGTTTCTTAAAGTATAAATAGCATTTGAATAAAGATTAAAATTAAGATGATTATGAATTCTAAATTTAGATTTTCAAAGTTATGCTAAACATCTTATACTTTGAAAACAATAATATGGAAAATCAAAGATACGAAATAAAAAGAATAAAATCTGATATCGAAAGAGAATCATTTATTTATAATTTAGTGAAAATAAAATAATAAAAAATAAGAAATATAGATATATAGAAATTTCAGATATTATGTATCATATATGAAAGTATCTATATGTAATTTGAAGAGAACTTAGGATATAAAATAATAAATATTGTATTTTTTATAATTTTCTATATTAAATCTAATGCTTTTTATAAGTTTTTGAATCTATTTAGGAACAACTGAATAAACCAAAAAATTATTAAAACTAATTATAAGTCTAGAATCAAATGCTTACATTAGATCTTTGATCTCAAAAGATTATATTTAGACTTAAAAAATTCTGTAGGATAAGAACTGACTTACATTGAATAATCTAAATATGTTTAATTTAAAATTATTGTAAAATGGAAGTGCCTTAAGTATCAAGAACAAGGTTGAGTTCTAAGAAATTGAGTGAAGGAATAAGAATTGATAAAAAAGGTCATCCTATATTGAAAGGGTATAAAATGCACCAAGTAACTTTCATTGATGAAATTGTGAGAGAGAAAAAAATACATTAAATAATATTAGTAGATTGTTGGAAAGAGCATAACTTTTATAAATAAGATAATGAAAATTAAAAGTGTTGTTTGATTAGTTGAGAAAAATAATCAGTAATATTATTTATATACTTAAAAAACATCTTTAAAATTATTATGCTTGATTATATAAATTATAACATTAAATAAAAATATCTTACGTGATTTGGAGTAAGACTTTCATCCCAATTTAAATGAATAGAGAAAGAATGGTCAAAATATGAATGGCAAAAATTCTCAGAATCAAAATGAAATTATGTATTTATTCAATCTTATTAAGATTTAGTACTAACAGAATTTCATCAAATAAGAGTATGATATATTGTAAACTTTGTAATAGTATTTATATATTTTAATCTAATTCTATTACAAATGATCTAAATTTTTGAATCACTTTTTGGAGAAACTCCTGTAGAAATATATTCATATATATTAGGAATCAGTTTTTGTACAAAGAGAAGATGAAATTAACTACTTATCATAATATGTTGTTTAGAGAATCAATGAAATTGATGTCTAAAATCTCAATTTTACAAATAATTCATAAGCCTTTGTCTTTCAATATGGTAATGTATATATAGATAAATGTAATTAAATTGAGAAACATTTTTAAATCAAATCGCCACATAACTATGCTGCATATACACAGAAAATTTAAATTATGGTTGCCAAAAGATTAAGAAAAATTGCTAAACAAAAAGAAAAAGTAATTTATAAAACAGTTCTTTAATCAATAATATCTAAAAGTAAATATTTGGATATTCCTTTGGAAAAAAAGGAAAATATTCATTCATTAAATGAATAATATTAATAACATTATTTGAAATTTGTTTAAACTATCTATGAAAATTAACCTAAATAAATGTTTTGGATTTTGATTAAATTTGAAGAAAAAATGAAAAAAAAGATGACCTATTAATTAATTCAAAAATAACGAGAAATTTCCAATTAATAGGAATCCAAATCTTTAGTAACTTTAGTTGAAGATTATATCCATACTTATTTTATTAGTACTTAGTTTTGGATATTAAATAAAGATTATATAATAGAACTTATTTAATTTTTATTTAAACTGAATAAATCAAAATTTTAAGATGTTCAATAAGGACTTTAAAGATTTATTTTAGAGATATCTAGTCTATAATAATTTGAATTAAATTAAAATGACTTTAATAAGATATTTTAATAACAAGAGTAGCAAATAGAAAAATACTTTTTTGAAGATTTTAAACGCGACTAGACTATTTAATTAATTGTTGAGATATTTATTATATTATCAGGTTTTAAATTTGAAAATAATACATTATTTATTGAATAATATTAACCATCTAGTCATGCTTTTTTATTGAAATTTTGTGAATAAATCAATGATGGAAAATGGAAGTTTACTAATTCTTATATTTTAAAGTTGGCTGATAAATCTATGGGATAAATTCATTATTAAATTATTGAAAAATTACATTAAAATTAAAAACATTAAATTCCTCTTAAGATTTAAAAATAAGATGAAACAATAGAAATATTTGGTAGAAATGATTAGGCTTTGTCAAACTTTAAACTCAAAAATTCTGCTTACTATAATTCTTCATAATATTTACTATCAGATAGTTAAGCTAGGATTGATAAAACTCTTCATAATCATTTTTCTCTCTTTATTAATAAAATTGTATAATAATAACCAAAAGATTTAGTCAAATATGGGAAACCAGAGATATTCTGTTTGTAATCTTTAAGTAAAGGTTAGATGAGATCGAATGTGATAACTATATTTGTGAATGGATTTATAACTTAAGATGACCTAAAAGTTGAGAAACTTTGGCCATTCAATTAAGATTCATATCTTGAAACATTAGTTCTTGGATGGAGTGCTTCTTGTAAAAGTACTATTGGTAAATTTGCTACTTTGGGTGCTCTTTTTGGTAACACATTTGTTGCATCAGCAATTGGAGCAATTTTGGTAACAGCTGGAAAACTAGTACTTTAATTTAATTCAGCTTTTTAAGAAGCGAAGATAGTTGGAAAATATTTAGCTTATTTTCTTGATTAAAATTATTTAGGAATTAAAGCAATTAATTTAATTGGTTATTCTCTTGGAACAGTTATCGTATTTTATTGTTTAAAATAATTGATTAAATTACAAAAAGAATAAAATAAAGATAGATCCTAAATAATACATAATGTATTAATGATGGGAGGAGTTGCAGATAGGAACTTATTATCAAAATTGGATTTTAGATGTATTTCTGGAACTTTCCATAACGTATATAGTGAAGGGGATAAGGTATTAAGTCTTGTGCTTCCAATATATAATAAAAATATAACTCCTTGTGGTAAATATTATTAATTATATTAATCTAGGACTAAATCCTGTTTACAGTATACATCCAAATGTAAAAAACCATAATTTTACATAAAGAGTGTCAGGTCATTTAAAATATTAGGGAGAAATTATAAAAGATATATTAAAATTGACTAATTTTGATGATTAATATCTTATTTTTTGAAATAAAAATATTTATTTATTTATAAATTTGTCTTTATAATAAATATTAGTTAATTGATTGATTTAATGTTAATAATAAATTTTTGATTATTAAATTAAAAGAAAGTCAAAACCAATAAGACATATTTAAATGAGATTAAATAAATAATTGTATTTGATATTTATAGAGCAAATAATTTATTACTTAATAATTATTAAATCAAAATAATAAAATCATTTTTTTAAAAACACTTCCTATAATTAGAAATATAACACTAGTCAAAAGCATATGCCATATATATATTTTATATTGATAAGTTGATTGTTTGGTTTTGGAATGAAACATAGCTTTAAATTTCAATTATTATAGCTCAGATGTAAGGGTTTCTTTACTAATTCTCAATTCTGCCTGAGGTTATAATGAAAAATAATTTACAATTTATTTTTAGATTTAGGATTCAATGTCTTTATTTTTATCAAATTATTTCTAATTTTCAATTAATGATTTTGGATTAGCAATCAAGGTTTATGATACTCTTAATTTAGGTTTTTCATTAAATTACTATTTACTTTATTATAAGAATGATAATTTTCTTTATTCATATCTCTAAATAGAAGTAGTATCACTTAAACTCAAGTCTTATTATACATTATCAATAATGTATTTTTGAGAATGTGTTTAAGATTAAAGTTAAGATGGAGTCTATTGTTAAAAGGGACTATTGAATGAATCAATTTGATCTAAAAACTAATTTGTATCATTTCGCATAGTCATTATAGGTTATTAAAAATTATTAGTTTAAATTTAATGAAATGATTCGAAACTATTTGTTGAATTTCTGAATATCTGTTAATTTGAGGGTTATTAATTTTTATTATCATCTCCAATCTTGATTGAATTAATAATTTATTAAGACTATTAAGAATTTAATCTTTATTTATTTGTTAATTAATCACTTTCATGATTAATAACATTCTATTTAAGTATTTGATTGTCAATTTAGATTGAATTATCATTATTAATTTATAGCATTTTCTAATCTTGAATGGTCTAACTAATTGATGGAAACCTTTCATACGAGGTGAAGGAATTAGATCTATTTGTATTAGAAATAGCAGGCAAAGAGATAGATTATGTCTAAAGGGAACCTTGTACTTTTTCGTTCCAAAACGGTGGAACAGACTTACAATTAGAATATAATCAAATTACGAAAGAATCAAGTTTGTGTTCATCAAACTCTATTGCTTAAATTTTAATATCTCCAATATCCTTGTAATTTTATTTATGCAGTATCTGGAAATATTTACATTCCTCTATTTTTAGAAATGAGAAAGTTGGAATAAAGTTATAGATGTTATGATCTAAGATTCTAATCAAAATAGGGAATCGAGCAGTGTTAGTAATTGCAATCCTTTTGTTTTATTCTATATTTGAACAGTCAATTCTAAAAAGCATTAATTAATTATATATGTTTAAGTAAAGTAATGATCATATTTTAATGCCTACCTGAGCAATTAAATTAATAAAAATGCCTGATTCTATTCCATTCATTAAGGGATAAGAAAATTAAATCAAAGTAAGCAAGTAGTATATGAGGACACAATTCAATACTAAAAAAATAAAAATTATACTTAAACTTCTATAAAATTAAACAAAACTATGCAAAAATCAGTAAAGATTTCAATTATTAATCATTATCAAATTCTCTTGTATAAATTAAAACCAGGTTAATTAGAAATCTCCTAATATGAATACATTTTGAGCAAAGATGGTTGATTTAAATTAAATATCAAATTATACTTAAATGAATAATATTAAGAATACTAATCAAATCAAAATATATCTAAATCTATTAAATGTTTCTCTTTTTCATAGTTGTATAAATAAACCCATTAATTTCGCTTAGAAATTGGATCAAATTCTTCTTTAAAGAATCTAGGAATATGTTATTATTTCTTTTCTTCCATAATTTTCCTTCTATCTCTTTACTTTTCTTCAATTCTGACTTTTTCTTCTTAACCTAGATCTTTGAATCCACATTCCAAAGCTCTCATATCTGATCTCATTCTACTGTCAGTCTATGGTATACTCTTTATGTAATAATAATAGATTCATACTCTTAAAATGTCTTCATTTATATGATTTAATTACAAAATATGATGAGAATAAAAGTAATACCATCTACTTTCTGGATCAACAGAATTTCTTTTCCAAATTAATTCATTGTTGGCATAAACCTCTTTGTTAAAATATCCACTTAATTAACATCTGATATTACCATTTTTATCTTTAATTATTGCTTTAACTTAATAAGCATCCTATATATATATATAAATAAATTATAAACCTTTTCATTAGTTCTTTCTTTTAAAGTTAAAATTCCAACATCTCCTGTAGTATGATTAGTATAAATAGCTTCTCCTACTTATTCAAAATACATTTTGCCAAATAATAAATTTTTAACAGCAATACTAGGGAATGAATAAGTCATATGTTCATTTGTTTTTTTATTTCTGAAATGAACTAAACCAGGTAATTTAGCCTTAATACTAGTTCCAGAGAAACCTACTGTAGCTTCCATTGTAATGGATAATATGAAATCATCACTTTCACAATGGACAGCTGTAATAGGAGGATGATGACACACTTATTCACTAATCACTTTATATTCTGGAGTGAAGAATTCATAAGTTTCCCCTAAAACAGGATTGAAGAATTTCTTTTAACAATCTATTCCAAGGATGCATCTTACTAATGAAAAGACTATTAAATATGCCATTCTTTTGTATGGATCTTCTGCTTTAGCTGCCTATTTTAAGGTATCATAATATTCAAATGAAGCTGCAAAAAACTATAAAGCAGATAATGGCTGATGAAATAATACTAAATTAGACTTTCATATGTATACATGGCATTGGTATCCTTGTTAGATCTTTTCCTATACATTCTTTTAAAAATGGCCAGAATGCAAATTTCTCATCTGGATCTTATTTGTAAGGTAAACATTTTCTTGTTGCTTCATTAGTTATACTTAATCTAGAATAAACTCTATTTTATTTAAAGTTATTATATTTGATAGGATTTAATAATTTAATAGTTTCTAAAAATTGATGGGAGTTTGAATTTTCTAATTAATTTTATTTATATTCTTCCTGTCTTATTGAATAATTAGATGTTTAAGTATTTAATGGAATTTCATTCTCAAAATCAAAACTCTCATATATTGTATCAGATTCTCCATATAATTTAATTTTTTCTTCTTCTATTAATGTGCAACATAATGTAATTCCATTTTTTAAGTATTATCCTAGATTAATAATGTCATTGATTTCTTTATACATATTTAAAGTGGCCTTTTCTTATAAATAGGTTAACTATTCATCAAATAATGCAAAGTTGCTCCATATATCTGTTAAAAGTTCTTAAATTCTTTAACCATAATTAAAAACTTAATGTCTTTGACAATATTCTTAATTTTTCTTTAATGCAATCAACCACTTATTTTTTTCATCAACACTAGCTGCCTTCAATAAAATCTATCCTGTTCCTGTATTGATGATAATTCTTAAAGCATCATCCTTACTTTCATTGATTCCTGCTACCTTTAGATGTATCTATCCTTTTGATCTACCTCCTGGTTAATCACAATAAGTTAGTATATGATCATTTAGTATGAAGTACCTTTTTTACCATCTTTAAAATGGATTAACCCATTTCAATAAATAACCTTCCATTATACTCTAATGCTAAATTTTTATTATGTTTTATTTATTAAATGCTAATATCAAATACATTATATAACTCTGTAATAATCAGAATTTAAAGTATTCTTAAAAAATAAACCATATATTGAAACATACGATAGATTATAAGTATTTTATTAATCAATATTTTAACAAAATTTTATCCAAAATCTTATTTAATGCATATCTTTTAAAATTCAGATGGAGGAGAATTAATAAGAATATAAGAAATATATAAAAAATCAATGAGATATACATAAAAATAAGGAATTTGATAATATTTATATTAAAATATATGATGTCTTTAATATACTTTTTAGATTTTAATAATCTGCTAAATATATGTTTAATAAATACCTAAATATGATGTGAGAAATGGTGTATTTATTATAATTTAGTATTATTTTATAGTTTCTTATATACTTTAATTAATTTAAGATGATTTACAGCTGCTAAGTCATTCGTAAACACTTTCTGTTGAATTAGACATACAAGTTGTAGATCTAGGAAGAGAAATTATTTATTGGATTAGAAGTACATATTTAATTGTAATGGTCTATTAGGATCGGCCAGCAAAATATGAGCTGGAAATAAATTTACAAAATAAAATTAATTGGAAAGTCAATGAATAAGGAATCTTACAAGCATTTGGTCTAAAATATTAAAATTCATGCAAATGGTTTTATGGGTAACCTTCTGATTTGTAACAAATAAAGGCTATTCTAAATAATCGAATATTTTTTAATAGCATATCTAACTTCTATACATCCAACGAATAAATAGGTTCAGGAGCCTCATGTAAAGTTCTTTAAATAACAAATATATAAACCAAATAAAAATATGCTGCTAAATGCATAAGTAAGGATTATATAACCAAAAAAAAAACACCTGATAGACTGAATAGACTATTTAATGAAATAAATATATTGAGATCAATACAGGATCATAAAAATATGGTTAAATTAATTGATATTTTTGAAGGAGAGTAAACATATTATCTTGTTTTTGAATATTTAGAAGGTGAAACTTTGCACAAATTTTTAAAATTATAAACTGATCTAATTCCAGATATTTCAATAAGGATTATATTGCTGGTAAGTTTCAATATTAACTTACTAGTAACTATTACATGGTATCAATTCTTTTCATTCTGAAAATTATATCCATCGAGACATCAAATTAGAAAATATTGTCTTTTGTAAACCTAATGTCATAAATTCCCTAAAACTAATTGATTTTGGATTAGCAATTTCAAATACACAATCTGTTTCCTTTGCTGTTTGTGGTACACCTGGTTACATAGCACCTGAGATTTTGTAACATGATGAAAACAAACAAGGTTAAAAATTTAGATTTACTTCTAAAGTAGATATGTTTGGAATAGGAGTTATTCTCTATAGATTGTATTATTATTTTAATCCTTTTAGAATGAATAGATAACCATTGTTTGAATCTGATAAAACCAAAGATTTACTATAATTAAATAAAAAATGTAATTTTAACAAAGGTTATCACAATTTTTATACTAATGCTCTTAATCAAGTATTATTTGGACTTTTAGAAATTAATCCAAATAAACGTTTGTCATCTGATGAAGCTATTCAAATACTTTCTTAATAATCAATTTTGAAAGAAATAGGAGGATCTTTTGCAACTACTAAAAGTCATCAAAATGATATTGATGAATTTGAAGTCGAATAAACAATAGATCATGCAAATTAACCTTATCCATTTTCAGCTAAAATACTAAAACAAGAATTAGAAAATAGTTATCATTAAAATGATGATAATAGATTAATCACTTCAATGCAAAGATCTTATTATCCTTCTTTTAGCTTGGCTTTAAGTTAAGATATGTTTGATAGTTAAACATAATAAATCTCTATACGAAATGCATTAATTGAAGATGTGATAATTGAATCAGATATACATTAAAAATACAAGTAAAAGTAAAAGTGATTGTATCTTTGAAATTTAATCTATACTTTAATTAAGTCTTGAATCATAATTCTTATTATTATCTTTATACTTAAGTATTTATCATATTATATGATAATGATATTAAAAATTCTTTTGGTCAATTAATCTGTCTAAGTTATCATTAATTTGTAATAATTATTAATTCATCATTTTATAAAATTAATAATGTTTAAATATAATATATATAACCTTATTATTGTATTAAAATTGAAAGAATTAATAGATGTTTAATTGCAAGACAAAATATAAATAATACTTTATTTATTGTTAATTAAAATTATGAATAAATCAGAATTTTTAAAATATAAGAAAAATTTGAAGATTAGAGAATAGTCATCATCTAACACTCTTTTGTTAGTTATTTATGTCTGTCTAATTTATTTACTTTTTGGATCCTTTAACATTTGTGGTAAATTTTTTCTAACTTGCACATACATCTATTCATTTTCAGATAGCATTTCAGTAGTAAACTATCGTTCCTTAAATTTAGCTAATTTTTAGTAATTGTATATTTAAAGATAATATAGATGGTTTCTATTTGAAATGGTTGGACCATTGAGTCTTCCTTTACTACCTGATATTATTGGCAGAATGAAATTTAAGTTTATTTTCCTAATTGCGTCACTTGGACCTATATTATTTTTGACACCAACTTTATATGCAAGTCTTTGTAAAGACTCAGAAAATTCAGGTTGCAACATATTGTTCATATATTGTTGTGCATTTGTAGTTTCGATAATAGCTGGTTTAATGTAATCTTTACTTTTATTTGTTATGTTATTCTACCTATCTAATTTAGCAAAAAGTAGAGAAAAAGTTATATATTATGGTTCATTTTTTTTTATGTAATCGAATGGTTCTATTTAAATAGACATTCTCTTTAATGGCTACTTGGAAGTCTAATAGGAGAGATTTTTATAACATATGATACTATGAGTGCAAAAAATACTATATCTAAAGTTTTTGGACTTCTTATAATTTTATAATTCTCAATTAGTTTAATATATCTTACTATACCAGAGAATATTAATGGAAGATATTATAGTTTTTAAAAAACTTTAATTTATTTTTTCAATTAAAAATCATAAAAACAATCAAATATGGATTCTAATTAGAAAGAAATTAGAGAACTATTATTAAAATCAACAAATTCATATTATAATGATGATAATCCAAATGACATATTTAATAATACTGAATAAAATGATAAAGTTTTAACTCAATCAGAAAAAGAATCAACAGATTTACATCTATTTTCATCCTAATTCTTGTAAAATTCCAATACAAAATCAATTTTAACATTATAATGCTTCTCAATTGAAGAGAGAAGTTTAATTGAGTTATTAGAATCCTCTTAAAGTAATGATTATTCCTCAAATATGATATCTATTGATGAATATCAAAATCGATCTTACTTTTCAAAACTTTACATTACATTGGATAAACTATAAAAGGATGGTTTTTCATGGGTTCTATTCTTACTATGTTTTATTGCTAGCATTTAATCATTTTTATATATTTATTTCTTCCCTTTTTTTGCTTAGCCAGGGAATAAATAATTAACAAATTAAATTGCCTTAGTTTTATAAGGATATTTATATGTTGGTGTTGGAGAACTTTTTGGTTCATTTGGAATAGGAATGCTAGGAGAATCAAAAGATAAGATAAAGTAATTTTTAATATAATTAATAGTGCTCTTGTTTATATATTATATATATTTTAATTTGGATGCATTGTAGCTTGGGCTTCTTATTTTTTCTAATATGAAATATTAATATTAATATTCTCTATCACAACAGGATTTTGTGATTCATCAATGACATCTACTGTTATTTCAGTTTTAACATTGAGATTTCCTAAAGTAATATGTTATCATTATAATAGTATATTTATTTAGTGGATTTGATGTATTTTATTTATTCCTTATCATTTGCAGTCTTAGCATTACTCTTTATCTCTTGCAATTTTGATAACAACACTTACATATCCTTAATTTTTCTTTAAACATTTGGAGTATTAGGCCTATTTGCAGTATATAAAATCAATCACTTAATAGATAATAATAAAATTAAAGTAGTTTAATGATTGTATTAATAATAT
>JPFL01000215.1:5992-55561 GCA_000733385.1 Paramecium biaurelia | reverse complement strand
GTATTAATAATATAATAATATCTATTAAATTCTCTAAAAAAATATGAATTAAATTCTTTTTAATATCATCTAAAACAGTATTTTTTTATTGTTAATTATAATATTATAATCTTATTTCTATATATATATAAAGAAATCTTTAAAAATTTATTAATCATACATAATTAATATTATAATTTCAATCTTAATAGAATAAGTTTTAATATAAATCATTTTTATTTCTTTTTCAATTATGAATTGATAACAGAAGCTAATTTAACCATTTCACTTGTATAAGCAGAACTAATTTAATTAACATTTAATTGTGTATTTTATAATTTGTTTCTCATATTCATAATTTCATGTAGGGGTATCATATTAGTAATCCTTTGAAATCAATTAAAAATTCTTACAACGAAGATGATTTTTCTTAGACTTCTGTCTCAAATCGAATTGGATATATTTTTCTATCCTCACTTATTGATCCATTGAACTATTAATTGTTATAAGTAGATCCAATTCTCATTTGTTTTGATGGCAATGTAAAATTTAAGGTGCCTAATTTAGATATTCTATTATCTTTTTTAATAGATTACTATTATTGAATGCCTTAAACTCTATTTGGAGAACCATGATCAACTCTTGATTTTAATGGTGATGCACTTTTTTTATTTGAAAACTCCTTCAATTTAGTTTGTAATAAATTAAAACTGGGATTACTATTATAAAATATAATAAATACCCAATTTTATTATTCTTCTTAGGAGATGAAGGTTAGGTATGCTATGATGCTAATGGTGATTTTCCATATATATCATTAAGTTTTTCTCTATATATCTTAATATCAAACTCTTCAAGTGGCTTGCATGGAACACTCTTATCTTACTTTAAAAAATGATGTAAATTTTTACTAAATTGATGTAGCGAGACATTATAATTATTTATGAATAAATTTTATTTAATTACTTTACTGTTATAAAATAAAGTCTTTTTATAAAGATATCAATAAATCAATATATTCCAATTACCTTTAAATATCACTAATATCCTCTCCATTTTTATAAATTTGTTTATCAATAATTCAATAATTTTCACAAATTTGAAATTGAATTATATGAGTAAATTATTAATATAACTGATTTTTATAAGAATCTATAATTTTAGTAAATTATAATTCAATGATTCATGTTTAACAATTAATGATGAGCAATCAGCATGAAATTAATCAAATGAACTAATATTAATCTCCTATGATCATTAAATATAATTTTAAATGTTATTTTTTAATCAAAATCAATTTGCAAACATCTTTAAAACTTGTATCTGAATTCTATAAATAAAATTGAGAACTCCTTTATTTTTAAGAGACATAGAAAGGCTAATTCTACAAATTTATTCCAAAATGTGGTGAAATATTTCTTAAAATGGTCAAATCTCTCATCCATTTTATAAATATATTTTATTTCTTTACTCTCATTAGTTTCATTTCGATTTAATTCAAAAAAATAAAAGGGCAATAATAGCAATCTCTTTGTAATTGTTAGGCATAATTATAAAAAAAAAATAATTTTTAGATATTGCATTTCATATACAACCAAATTTTATAGTATCTCTCTTATATTTTATTGATTTCTTCAATTTTATTAAAATTAATGATTTAAGCTTGATAAATACCCTATTTATTAATTAGGCTTAAGCATTAATGGGAAATGATGATTCAGGATAGTTTTTCTGCAATTTAACTGCTTAATGGTTTAGTCGAGAATAATCGAATGAGAGACATGATTCTAGAATATCCTATTAGGTTTTTTATTAAGAAATATGGATTAGATCAGTTTATTTTTCATTCATAATTATTTGCTAATTGTTTATGTTTTCTCTAATGATTTATCTTATGCTATACAGAAGTAGGTTAAATTGATTAGAGATTAAGTAGAATAGTCATTTGAAATAGATGTTACTACTATGAATTGGTGCAATCTCCTACTCTGCTTAACATTTAATTAAAATTATTTAATGCAACTTCCAACTTTTGGAGAAGTGTTTTTGACAACTGATGATGTTCAGGGAGGTTTGGAGAACTTGAAGTTATTTAAAGGAAAACTAATTAGCAGTCTGTGTGGTGGTTGTAGGAAATTATTTGTAATTGAAGAGGGAATAGATAATCAAGGGTAATATTATAATTAATAGTAGGATAATTTCAACATTGCATTCACCTGAGCATGATGAGTATGATAACACATTTTCACAAGATTCAAATAATTTATAATCATTTGATTTCAAAGGATCAATCAAAACAATAGTAACTGGAAAAAAGCATACAGTTTTTTTGAGTGATTAAGGAGATATATACAGTTATGGTTATGGTGAATATGGAGCATTAGGACATGGTGGAATAATAGAGTTAACAATACCTAAAAAGATTATAAGAATATCAAAGATTGATACAATTGCATGTGGTGAGTATCATACTTTAGCATTAAGTAATGGTGATTTATTTGCATGGGGAAGAGGGTTTGAAGGATAATTAGGAATTAGAAAGGATGTTGAAACAGCAGCATCTCCTATGTTTTTAAGTTACTTTTATAAGAACAGAATTAAATTGATTGCATGTGGAGCATATCATTCATTAGCAGTAGATTAATAAGGAGTATTATATGGTTGGGGAGAGGCTAGATTTGGTTAATTGGGAACAGGAAGAAAGGTTTCAGAATAATTACCATCAAAAATAGACTTTTAATTTGAATAACCAATGAATTAGAGTGAGTTAAGAGTAGGTAAATTCTTACCTTAAGAAACATCATTTTAAGTAGTTTCAATCTCAGGAGGATATGGACATTCTGCAGCTGTTACATCTACTGGTGAAATATACACTTGGGGATTTAATTAAAGAGGACAATTAGGAAATGGTGATAAAGATAAGAAGAGTAGTTATTATCCTAAAAGATTAATGTAAGATATAAGTGGAATTTAATTACCTGGATTTAGTAAGGTTATGTGTGGATATTATACTACATATGCTATAGATTAAAAAGGAGGTCTTTGGAGTTGGGGAGGAGGTAATCTTGGTCATTAAAATGATAAATTAGTAGATTTACCAAGAAAGATTGTATTAGAAGATCGTAAATTCACTAATATGTATGCAAATGGATAAGCTGCAGCCTTTTTTGCTTCATTAAGAACAATCTCTATGAAACCTAATCATGGACCTTCTACAGGAGGCACTATTGTTAGTTTGATAGGTACAGGATTCTGTGATACTGGCAGATAAAGTGCAAGATTTAAATTAGGGGATTAATATACTGAAGTAGGATGTGAATATGATTCATTAACTGACAGTTTTAGATGTACAACTCCTAATTTTGAGGAACATATTGATAAATATCCAGTTGAATGTGTTGTTGAAGTTACTCTAGATGGTAATGTCTATGTTGAATGTGAGTAGAAGTTTCTAGTATATTCATCTAAAATTGTTATTTCTTCATTGTATCCTAAATGTGCATCTATTTAAGGTGGAACCACATTAATTATAAATATTAATATAGATGATTTGACTGCCTCTTATATGAAACATTTAAATATTGGATTTCAACCAAGAAATAAGAAAAAGGAAGATAAATCTGCTATGAAATAAAGCACTAACAAACCATTAAATCCTTTAGATCTTAGTATTAATGATCCAGAATTAGATAAAGAAAATTGGATGTGTGTTGAAGGCTTTTATGAAAAAGGAAAGATATCATGTACAATTCCTAATGTAAGTTAATTACAAACAGACAGTCTTAATTTTAATGTTGATGTAAGTATCAATGGATAATAATTTACTGGTAATCCTATGGTTTTTAGATTCTATGATATCCAAATAAAAGAAATGTAACCAGATAATGTTATGTCAGAAGGAGGAGCCTCTGTAAAAATTATTGGAGATGGGTTTTTTGATACAACAAATAAAAGAGTAATCTTTAAAACTTTATTTGGTGAAAGGCTAATTGAAATCATGTGGGATAAGCAAGATAGATTTTATTCATTTGTTGCTCCTCCTTTATCATGGCTCCTAGGTGGATAATAACCTACTCCAGATTTACTTAATGCTGTCAAAGCAAATGGAGTCACTGCTTTATTGACACTTTCTGGTATTGAATGGATACCTATTGGAACATTCTATTACATTGATCCTGAAGTATTACGTCTCGGTCCTTTTATTGTTGATGAAAAATTACCAGAGGAATAGAAGAAATAATTAATTCATTAAGAAGAATAAGAGATAGATCCTCTTAAAGATTTGTAAGGAGCTGATTTATAAAAGAAAAAAGATGAACTCTAAAAACTTTAGGAAACTGAAGAACAAGAAATCAATTATTTCTTCAAGAAGACTAATTAATATTTGAGTGTATATGGAGAAAATCTAGCCAATACTGAATCTCTTTTAGTTTAATTTATTTTCAATGGTAACATGGCTGTTAATTAAAAGGTATTAAATTGTTATTGAATTTAAGGCTATTTTTAAGAATAAAAGTAAATTAGTAGTATAAATTCCTGAATTAGAGTTACCTACAGGAGTTCATGATGTTGGTGTAGAAATTACATTCAATGGTACCTCATTTAGTCATTCTGGTAAAGTATTTAAATATATGGCATTTGATAAATCATTGAATGAATAATAGAAATTAAAATTGGAAGATGAAGAAATTAAAAAATTAAAAAAAACATAACCTAAAAAGAAATGATTTATTATATATTTGATCAAAATAATGAGAAGTATTTTAAATATTATTATTTTAATTGAATATAAATAAAAACAAGAAAATAAGACCAAAATATTTAGGCATCTCACAAAATTCAATTTTAATTATTAAATGTATTCAACCTACAAACACATCTTTAAATAAATGAATGATATTATGTAGGATCCTATAATCAATGAATTTTTAGCAGTCAAATAGATTGAAGACAATATTCCTGACAGAAAGAACATTATTAAATTTGGATTAATACTCAAATAATTAGATTAGTTTTTGAAAGAACAAATGATCATTGAATAAAAAATAAAAGGCAAATTATTAGCTATCATTAAATATGACAAGTCTTTTCCTAGATTTGTGAATTTCATCTAAATAATTAATAATGAGTATACAATAGAATTTTCATAAGCACATCTTGATGAACTTACTCATATTACTGATAGTCATACTGATGATTTATATACTTTATAAGATATCATATATGAAGTTGTTAAAAGAATTAAAACAAGAGTCAATGTTGAGCATCTCAAATACTTACTAGATTAATAAATTTAACATCCAATTACAACTAAACTCTATTAAATTAATTAACCACCTACTTTAATCTATCTATTATAGCACAATGAGAGAATAATATTTATTTTAATTGCTGTATGTAATCAAGAGTAGATTCCCTTACCTTGTTTTATTAATTGTTTATATTTGACAGGAGATTAGATGAAATTAAGAATAGATTAGAATCTTGAAAGAACTATTTTATCAATTGTTTAAGTAAAGAAAGTAGCCGAAGAATTAGGATATAATAATGTTTCATTAGCAGAACAAGGTCTTTTAGAATTGAAATTACAATATTATAAACAATATTTAGAGATACCTGAGTAAGATTTAATTGATTCAACATTATCAGTTCTAGTGATGAAAGGAATTGAAGTCAATTAAATATAAATAAGAAATTTATTGACACAAACATCCAAAATTTAGAATTCTCCTTAAATTAATCGTTTGAAAACTTTATTTAATTAATTATTAGAGACATCATAACAAATGACAGAAAGAAGATAATAAAATAGAAATCTTAAAGTCAATATTGTAATTGTTTTGAAATAAGTAATTGCTAAAATGGTAAAGGATAAAACAGGATTTCCATAAATAATAAATTTGATGAAATTAAGAAATGGGAACCTTAAATTTGATACTACTGATACTGTATTAAGGAAATATTTTTAATACATTTAAAAACCACTTGTAGACCTTTATAGTGTTACTAGTTTCACTTAATTAAACAATTTTTGTAGAACTTCAGTTTTAAATCAAATAGAATAGTGTGAAGCTGAAATAATTGAGAAAATGCTTGAATTAGTATACTAGGAACGTTCAAAATATTTGGTTGATTTAAAAACTATTTTTGAGGAGTCAAAATAAACTAGTAATAGTTTACTTATGATCTTAAGTATTTGTTAAGAGAAATCTAATAAACCTATAGAGAAATCAGATAAAATTGAAATATTATTTTAAATTAAAGTTCTAATAGAATAATTATTGTCGTATACAGAAAAAAATAAAATAATTGATCTTGATAGTGATGAAGAATTAAAGAAATAATAGAAAATATGAAATAGATATCACTTATTATATTTGAAATATAATTTATATAAATATTTAATTTACAAATTAAATTTATTATATTAATAAAAAATCATTAAATTAATTTGTTAGAAAGAGCATTATTTGACATTTGTGAATTAGAATAAATAGTTTAGAAATATGAGAAAAGCATATGAACAAGATTATATTAATAATTAAAATGCTGGATTATTATAATAGGATGAAGATGATTAGAATGATGGATAAACAAAGTCTATTAATTACATAAGACCAAGACCATTTCCACATGAAAATAATAGGGAATGTAAATTAGATGTTGTATGTCATGAAAATGAATGCAGAATATTATAAAAGTTATGTTGTTAAGAATGTGCACATTTTGTTCATCCAAATCATAAAACAGATAGTTTGGATTGGTATATTAATCATATAAGAGAAAAGATTAAACGTAGACATGGAGTATAATAAACTACTACTCATGAAATTTCAGTCTTAAAAAGTGAATAAAGGAAAAAAAGAATGAAATATTTGAAATATATAATCAAATAATTAAAAAAGGTTGAAAAAGAATGTAGATCAATTGAGGATACAACAGAATAGAAAATTAAGATTAAATTGAGTTCAACTTCAAGAAAGGAAGCATTTGATAAAATGATAAGATTACTTAAACTTGTGAGACATCAAAATTTAGATTAATTTAAATAACATCATTAAGAATTTTTGGTTAAAGATGAAATAGATTAATAAATGGCAATGTAATATAATGAAGAAAGAGAAAGAAAAGAATTATAAAGATAAATTAGTGAAATAGTAGATTAGTTCTTTTTAGCTGATGAAAGAGAAAGATAAAAATTACAAAATAATTAAACCTTATAAAATTAATAAATAGAAGAAATAAAATCATTAAGATTAACAGGTGGTTTATGGGAAAGAAATATGAATAAATTAGCTGGTGCTTTGAAGCGTTTTTCTAAACGTATGTTATCTCATAGTAAAATGAGTATTAGACCAAATTCTTCAACTCATAATATAGTCTTGGTTGAAGTTGATTTAGCTACAAATGAAGATGATCCAACAGCAACTCCTAAAATCTTATAAATCTTACCATTAAATGCAGAAAATTTGATTACTGTACATCCTAATGAAATTAAATTATGGAAATATAGCAAATGTTATTTAGAATTTAAACCTATTGCTCCATTACCTTTTCTAAATTTAAAATATGTATGTGTAGCAGATAAGAAAGATGAATTTGTTGTTTTATTTGGTGATAATTCTATTATGTCTATTTCAAGTAAGAGTATGAATTCTAAAAATAAATAATTCACATGTCCTAAATAAGGTATGACACTCTATAGAATACTAATTAGTCCATGTTAGAATTTTCTAATTGCATCAGGAGGATGTAAATAGAATTGTTTTTATGTGATTATTTGGCATTTTAATGATGCTAGAATTAGAAAGGTGTTAAGATATTAATATTCATTTCCAAACGAAGGTGATTTATTGATGAGTGAAACCAATCAACATATCTTTAGATGCAATAAAAATAAAATTGATGTTTTTGGATTAATAGATGGTGTTAAAAAGTAGACATTATAATTATAAAATGTAAGGGATTGTATAGAATAAGCAACTATTTTACACAATTTTTAAGAATAAGATACCTTGTGTGTTAGTACTAATAGAGGATTTTATGTATATACTTATGATGATAATGTTGTTGAGAATAATTATAAATTAGTTTATAGCTTTTCTCAAACTTGTCATTGTATTTTCCATGTTTTCTATTAATATGGTTTGGAAGAAGAAGGATTTATGCTTGCTGCTTTGGAAAATAATGAAACAAAAGTTAAATTTTAGGATTTGAATAATAAAATACTTTTATAAGGAATTCAATTTGATGATTAAATATTAACAGGCAAATTAATATTTTAGAGAGAATTCTAAAACTAATAATTAGTATTGTTATTAGGCTTCGAAAGTGGAAAAATGAGAGTATTAAAATTTATTAAGAAATGATTATTTTATTATATAATAATTAATCATGACTTTAGATATTTATATATTTGTGACTTAAGTTCTAAAACAAGTTCTTTTTTGCAACGATTATCATAAAGTTATTCCTATTCTTTATATTAATCACAAAAATATCGAAAAATTTATTAAGCATATTATGATGATTCATCTCCTCTCTACAATAAAATTATACAATAATTTAAATAGATTAAATAGTCTCTAATCAAAAATAAATATTGTATTATACTTTTCTTTATCTAACTCTAAAGCTCTCTCGAATGATCTACAAGCATTCTAAATATCATTCAATTTATTTAATGCTATTCCTAAATACATGTATGATTATGAATCTTCTGGATTTAAAGTTATTGCAGTTTAAAAGTAATGAAATGCTGACATATATTATTTTTCATATAAATGTACTAATCCCATATTAAAGTGGATTGTAGACTCAAAAGGATCATAATAAATTGCCCTTTTCAAACTAATTATTGCTGGAAGAATTTCCTATTTCCCATAATAACACATAGCAATATTATTCCAAACTTATGCTGATGTTGGATGTATTGCTATAAGCTTTCTATAATATATCAGTGCCTCATCATAACTTTCTTAATCTTGCATTATAGATCCTAAACCCAACAATGCTATTTATATAATATATGGATATATACATTTTGTGTCTGTTGCAGTAACACTTTCTAAATATTTTTTAGCTTCTTAAGTTTAACCCATTCTCAAAAGCAATACACCAAGCAAAGCCTTAAGTTCATTATTTTAAGGTTATGAATTTAATGCAGTCTTATAAACTTATAAAGCTTCATCATACTTTTCTAAGGATAAGTAAAACTTTCCTAATCTATTATAGGTAGTTTCATTAATTGAGAGTTCAAATGCCCTTTTATAATTTATAAGTGCTTTATCAGAATCTTTTTATGCATAATAACAATTTCCAATAGTATAAAATACTTCCCAATCATTTTTTTTCAAATTTAATGCCTTTTATGCAACATCTAAACTAATCTTGAATTTACCATCTATATATAATAGATATTACTACCTAATTGTAAGTTTTTTGCAATAGTTTTTAAGACTTCCTAATCTTATTCATTGAATGATAAAAACTTCTTGAATGTTTCAGTTGATTTTGAAAGTTATCCAGTCATTTTATAAATATATCCTTATATCTAGTTTGCATATTCATGTATATCTCCATGTTCTTAAGTGAGTTTATCAATTAATTCTAAAGCTGATTTGAAATCTCTAATAACAAAATAATTATAAAGCAATTAATTATGTTTGTATCTATTGATGACTCTTGATGGTTTTTTTAATATAATCGATTCTTAAACTTATTAAATCTATCCTTCTTAATCCATAAAGTAAATAATATATATATATATATATTTTCAAGAATAATATTGTAAATATTAATTGGTTGATAACTTTTGTCATATTTTTCAATCATAATATAAGTATAGTGATGTGCCTTATAGATTAGAAAATGGAAATGTTGTTGCTTAATTCAAGCAGTAATTTCATCAAAACAATTATATTCCAGCGTTGATCAATATTATCTAATTATGTAAAAACACACTTATAGAAGTCAACAATAAATATTATCATCAAGGAAATAATGAATTTTTATTACATTTACTTGTATAATTATATTAAACTTAGTAATTCCGTTAGTATTAATCTGAATAAAATAGGTATTAACTTTATCATGACATAATTATATTAATATAATACTACATTGCAATTCATAATATATTCAAATTAAATTCTGATTATGTATTCATCCATCAAAATAGTATGAAAATAAATTAGAACATAAACAGTCTGATTCAAAAGTCAATAGGTGATATTTAAATTTAAGTTAAGTTAAATTACCTCTAATTAAATTTTCGCTGCTTCCTTAATTCTGAGGATTATTTATAGAACAAAAATAAATAATCAATTGTTTACATAAGCTGGATGTAAGTAGATACAATAGGAGAAAGCATCTAAGTAATTTAAATTTAGAAATTATTTATTTTTAGAAAAATAGTAGATAACATATTGTTTCTTAATATTCATTATCAAACTTGTTTTAATGGGAGAAATGCAAATTTCTATTTTAAAGAGTAAAAGTTTTTGTCATTTTTCATATATTAATACTTATTTTTATTATACCAATAAATAATTATTGTACGGTTTATTTGTTTAAGAATATATTAAAATTACTTAGAAGACTTAACAAACATTAAATTAAGAGCCATAAGAACCATAAAACCAATAATTTGATACTTGAATATTACTCCTATAGAGTGATGGTAATATATTACATATAAAACAAAAAGATATTAATAAATAAAATTAAAGTTCATATTGGAAAAGATTTGATAAACTAAAACAAATCGCTTGCTTGCCCAATGAATTTTTCTAAAATTACTTTACATTCTTCTTCAATGCCAAAATATTCTAAGGAAGACCTTATGTCATTTTAGTTATTATATGAATTCTTATTTTTCTTTGAAATCTCATGAGAAATATAGTATAGGCTTCTAAATATGATGATAATAATTACTTAGGATCGTATATCTCATTTTCTCTATCTCTTAAGTATGTATAATATCTATTTTTTAATTCATGTTTTGATCTTTTAGGAAAATTTCTTGCAATAGCTTCAAATCTCTTTCCGATTCTAATTATTTACAAAAGAAGTAGTTAATCTTCTTCTAAAGTAAATTGTTTGGCCTTTGATTTTTTATGAATGGGCTTTTTTTTTAATTGAAGATTCAGATTTTTATCTTTTTTTCGAGATTCGTCATTACTAATTAGCATTTAAATATCTGTTTCTGAATTATTGATTTCTGAAAGCATTGATTATATAATTAAAATTAATTAAAAGTTCTTTCCATAAATATTATTGCTAAATAGATAAGTTGTTATGTTATATTTTTAAATTTACATTAATATATTTTTTTTCAAACTCATTTTTATATGAAATTTTATATCACATTTAAACTAGAATGAAATTACATTATGGTGAGTGTTTAGTTAAATAAAATCATAAATTGTTGAAATATTAATATATGGCAAAAAGTTATCAATTATAATTATTTTTTTCAAAATAAGTGTTAACTGTTTCTCAATTGTTATTTTTAAATGAAAAAATATTATTATTGATGAATGATTTCATATATAATATTCGATATAATTAGATTTTATATGAATTATAATAATAAATAAACAATTAGTATTAATATATATTCATTTTAATTTTTTTAACAAATTTCTTTATACAAAGAAACTAAAAATACGTTAATTTTAAAAATTTTATTTTTATGCAACTTTTTTTGCTTTAAATCTATTAGTGAAGTGAATTTATTAAATTGTACAAAGAACCTAAAGAATCAATTATTTTATCCTGATTTATTTAATTATTATAATTATTTAAAATACTATTCTTATAAATTGTTATTTTCATTAAAATATAGCATATTGTTAAAGTATATCATAGAAATCGCCAAAAACTATATAGAAAAATATAGATTTGATAATTCTCAAAGAAAGTCATCACTTTCATTTATTTGTTTCTCATATATTAGCAAATCTAAAAAAAAAATAGTTCTAATTTGCACACATGCAATTACTAATTTTTAATTTTCTGGATCCACTATTTACAATTGTCTTTTGTAATTAGATTTTAAATATTTATTTCTGAATAATTAATGACTAAATGAGTATATTTAATCCATTTGATTTAGTAAATGTCTGAAAATAAATAAATATTTTGTCTGTGATTTTAAACTCAAACTAAATAAAAATGGAAGGAAAAGGTATTATTTTATTTAAAACTATATTAAATGATATTCATATATAGAAACATTATAATCAAATTACAAATAAAAATAAATAATAAAAAATTTAGTGCGTATTTCTATAAATATATAAAATAAATTATTTTTTTTCTTATATACATTCAATTTATAATAAAATGTATCTTACACAAACTTCATAACTAAGGTTAAGGTGCATTTTTCATCCAAATCAATCAATATATGGAATTTGTTTGTCTTAAAATTGCGAAATTGAATAAAAACCTTATTGTCCTAAATGTTAAAGTGAATTAAAGCACATGGGCTGCAATACAACTTAATTATGTGATATTCCAGATAAAGTAGAAGAGCATAACAAATTTTATGAAAATGTATTAACATCTATAAATTTTTTGGAAAAAAATTTTCTAGAGCTTACACACTTTATCAAAGAAATATTAGAGGGATATTAAATTAATGAAATATTCAAGTTCGTTTCTTAAATAGAGCACTTAAATTCTTTGGGAAAAACAATGACTACTCTGCCAAAGGTAGAAAGTAGTATAAATGAAATTTTAAAGATGCTTCAATTAGCATTTGAGTAGTGTTAAAGTGCAAAAATAGAAAATTTAAACAAATTTAAGAATGAAGATATAAATCTTACAATTTTGCAATTTGAATAAACTAAAAGATTAATAGAGACTCAGAGAATTCAAAACAATGAAAGGCCCTTGGAAACTAATACTTCTAATTAATAGAGTTAAAACAATCAATTAAAGGAGCTACTAAAATAAGGAGATAAAAATCTAAAATCTCTAGAATATAAAGAGGCAATAGAATGTTTTGAAAATGCTCTTTAATTAGAGCCTTTAAATATTTAAGCAAAAGTAGGTTTAAGTAAATAAAATATATTAAATTAGTGAATACTCTACAAGAAATGAATTACTTTAAATCTTCTTTATTTTTTAACAAAAAACTACTTGAAAACAATTCTCAAAATTTTGATGCCGTATTAAATAAAGGTAATGCAACTTATATATGGTAAAATAGGAGTAATGTTGAATAAATAAAAAAAATATGATTTATCAATTGCACATATCAAGTCAAAATTATCTAATTTTTCTGATCCTTCCTAAAAAAAACAATTATTAAAATTATTAAGTAAACATAAATTTAATCAAAGCCAATAATTATTTAGAGAGTGATAAAATTTAGGATGCAAGAAATGAATTAAAACAATTAAAAACAAAATATGGAGAAATTATTGAAGTTTTTTAAGGACTGGGTATAGATTATATCATAAATTTCAATAGCATAATGTGATTTACAAGAAGATAAATAAAGGAAGCTGAAAATAATTTATAAAAAGCTACTTTAATAAATAGAGATGATTTTGAAAATAAACTAATTCAAAGTATGTTCTTAAAGTATATTTAGTTCAAATATTTGAGAAAAAACACGAATACTAAAAGTGTTTGGATCTTATAGAAAATTAATTATAAGAAAAAATAAAAATAGAAGATAAGGAAAACTTAATGAAATCTAAAGGTATATATATATTCTATTCTTAGCAATTATCTATTATAAATAAAGTAAATTTTAAGAAGCCATGGTTTCTTGTTAACAATTCTTGGAAATAAATCAAGATGATATTCATATTTAATTCATTTTTGGGAAATGTTTATCGGAAAATAGATAGTATTTATTGGCTTAACATTTTTTTGAGAAAGTATTAAGTTAAAATAAGGATCATCCTGACGCCTAACATGAAAAAAGTATATTAATATAAAAATTTAGACAAAGCTTAAAGAAAGTTAGAAGAATAGAATTTATAAAGACCAGACTAGTTAAATCCATTAACTTAAAGTGTCTTTAGAAAAAATCACTAAAGCCTCTCATAACTTCCTCCTTCTGAGAAGACTCATTATAATTTGTTACTAGAAGTAGCCAAAATTTTAGTGAATAATTAATACCCATATGCAGTTTAGTTTTTAGATGAATGTATTAGAAGTTTTCCCTTAGATGAGTAGCTATTAGTTTTAAAAGCTAAATGTTATATCTAAAATATTGGTATTATGTTAGAGTACAAGAATAAAGCTAATAGCCTTCTTAATAATGCATTAACTATAAATCCAAAGAATAGTGAGGCAAAATTTCTTTTGGAATAAATTTCTAGACCTCAAACAAGTACTGTTAAATTATAAAATTATAAATGATATTATATGAATTAAATATATTCTATATATAGAAATTGAAAGATTTGTTATAATTTTGTCAATTAATTTGATTTAGTATTTCGAATATACGTAGAGCAGTTGGTCTGCTGTCAGGATATCGATTCACCATTTTTAGTATTAAGTCAGATTCAAAAGGATAATCCTCTAATAGTTCTGGAGGTAAATAATAATTATTAGTAAGATTTTATATCAATCTAAACATATTAGAGTAATTTTTACTTAAACTTTTCAGAATCGGTTTGAATTTTCCATAACATTTCAAATAAAATAATTCCCAAGGCATAAATATCAGAAGCAGAACTATATTAATCCCCTTTGACTTCAGGTGCCAAATAAATTGAAGTTGCAATATTATTTGTGTATTCAAAATTTGTTTAGAATTCTTCATTTTCCACTTAATAAATTCTATTATTGCATAATCCTAATGCTCTAATTTTAACTTCTTTCTTAGAATTGATAAATATATTCTGAGGTCTAAGATAATTTATCAAATTTACTTTAAATCTCTATGAATAAATTATTAATTGTGCATATAAACAACTCCTTCTATTATTTATTTAAAGATAGATTGTATTAATGGTTATTCTATTTTTCTATCAACTTTTTCTATAAAATCTTTTAATGTAATATCACATAACTCCATCTAATAATATTATAATATAGATTACTTCAATATATAATAAAAATAATTAATACTATTCATCTTTTTTATTAGGATTAAAATGAAATTTTCTCATTTGAGATTAAATTTAATTACTAAAATCAGAGGGGTGTAAACTTTGCATAGTTTTAGTGTTTTTAGAAATACTTTATATTTATTAATCATTTTCAATTCCATTTTATCCACCAAATTATATACAATCATTTATATTTGATATCTTATCATTAAATTGAGGATGAAATGAATCAATAGAGGCATCATTTTATTTTTCCTATTGTTTTTATGTAACTAAATCATATAATTTTGTTTTCTTTGAAATCATTTTAACACTTAAGTCTTCAATCCAACTTGTATAATATCTAACTATATTTTTATGATTAATTTCTTAAAGACCATTAATTTCACCGAATATGGGATGATCTCTCAAATTTTTTTCATTTTAAACTTTAAAATAAATTCTTTTCACTGCATATTCTTTAAGATCAAATATTTTTTAACATTTATAGATTTCTCCAAAAGTTCCTTTGCCAATTATTGTTGGAGATGCATACAATTTCTCAAATTTACCATTCTCCAAATATTGACTCCAATCTGGTAATATTTAAAGGATTCTGTTAGTTTATTCCTTTCCACAAATTTATTCAATAATATGAGATGACTAAGGATTCTTATAATTTTCATCACTTTTAATGAACAACTATTAATTATTATAATCTTCAAACTAATAAATGTCTTTATTTTTTTCTCTATGAACAATATTATTATCCGTTTGATTCTTTTCCCATTTAATGAATTCTTCTCTCTATTCAGAGATATCAGTTAATTTTCTTTTATTTAATTGTTTGATGCCTGATGTAAAATCCTAAGTGGATGTGAAAATATTTTATCTTGGAGAGCTTTCAGTGCTGGATGTGACATCTTTTTTAGGCAATTCATTTTACTCAGTACTTAGACTACAATATAGTATAAACTTAATACTTTTGCATGTCATCACTAACTTAACTTTCTTTTCTCATATTAACGATAATATTTGTAGACTTCTTGCTAAAGGCTTTGTACATTAAATAAAATGTAATGCAATATATCAGTAATAAGAGTATTAGAAACCATTCAAAGTTATCAAATATTAACTACTTCCAATGATTTGCAGGTGGTTCATAGATTATTTCATGTTATTTAAACCAAGAAATCTCAACTATTTGAGTTTCCACCTTGATTTTTGACATAGTTAATTTTTTTATCATTAGATTTATTATAATTTATATAATAACAATAATTACTGAAGAAAAGTATACTGTTAATAAGAATGTTTTATTTGATTAATGATTATATATATATAATATTTAGTCTATATATTGAATTAAATAACTCAGAATAATTTAAATATCTTTAAATATGGGATAGGGATCAACTAAATTTTATGCAGTACCTGTGGGAGAGAAGAAAGATGGAGAAAGTCATATCTATCGAAATCCAAATAATACAGAGAAGCTTCTAGATAACTTTGAAGGAGAAACAACAGTTTAGGGTATATTCTTAAGATCTTGTCGTAAATTCCCAAATAATAGATGTTTGGGCAAACAAGTAGTGACTGGATAGAATAATAGACAATATGTTTACAAAACTTACAATGAAGTCAGAGAAGCTGCAGAGTAAAATCTTAAATGTATATTAGATAACTTGGGTCAGGTATAAAGAATTTGAATTTGATTCCAAATCCAGTAGTGTATGATGGATAAGAATTAAGAATGATAGGTATATTCTCAAAGAACAGAGAAGAATGGTTACTCTTAGATATAGCGAATACATTGTATGGAAATACAATGATTCCTCTATATGACACTTTGGGATTGGAAAGCATTCCTTACATTTTAGAACACACATAGATGAGCACATTATTCATATCAAATTCAATTGTTGAAACTCTTTTAAAAGTAAAAGAATATCATGCACTTAAAAATGTGGTTACTTTTGATGAATTATCTTAAGAGACAGTTTAAAAGGTAATTGTAAATAATATTCATTTAGTTTGGTGAAA
The DNA here is from genome assembly GCA_000733385.1 of Paramecium biaurelia. Classification (NCBI taxonomy): domain Eukaryota; phylum Ciliophora; class Oligohymenophorea; order Peniculida; family Parameciidae; genus Paramecium; species Paramecium biaurelia. Next base: position 38,477 of record JPFL01000215.1, on the reverse strand, counting down.
AAGGAATAAAAGTATTGAATTATGAAGAAGTACTGAATGCTGGAAAGGAGAAAATACATCCATTTGCAGAAGTACATGGAAATGATATCTTCACATTCAGTTATACATCAGGTACAACAGGAATGCCAAAAGGTGTTATGTTACGACATGTAAACTTTGTTACAGTAGCAGGTGGAGTAGTTTATTAAGGAATTTAACTTTATTCAAGTGATGTTTATTTGAGTTATCTACCATTACCTCATGTATTAGAAAGGGTTGTAGTTACAGCATTACTTGGATTTGGTTGTACAATTTGCATGTATGGTGGAGATGTATAAAAAATCAATGTTGATATATAATTGGTAAAACCAACCATTTTTGTAAGTGTTCCTAGATTGTATAGAAGATTATATAATGCAATAAAGGAAAAAGCAGAAAAGGCAGTAGGATATTAAAAAACATTATTTGAAAAGGGATTAGCTAGCAAAATGTATTATTTGTAAAATGGAGGACATGTTTAACATAAAGTTTGGGATAATTTAGTATTTAAAAAGACAAGAGAAGCATTTGGTGGTAGAGTCAGATTAATGGTATCTGGATCAGCACCAATGTCACCTGAAGTTGTAGATTTCTTAAAATGTGTTGTATGTGTACCATTCCTTGAAGGATATGGATAAACTGAAGGATGTGGTGGTTCATTTATTAGTAGAGCTGATGATCCTATAAGTGGACATGTAGGAGGTGTTTTCTCAAACATTGAATTCAAAGTTATAGATGTTCCATAAATGAATTATTTCAGTACTGATAAAGATGAATAAGGAAGACCTACTCCTAGAGGAGAAATTTGTAATTAATCAATTTATAATTTTAGGTCTAAGAGGAAATGGATTATTTGCTGGATATTACAAAGAACCTGAAAAAACTAAGGAAATGATTGATGCTGATGGCTGGATGCATTCTGGAGATATTGGATTAATTAGACCTGATGGATCTTTAAAGATTATTGATAGAGTTAAAAACATTTTTAAGTTAAGTCAAGGTGAATATATTGCTCCAGAAAAAGTTGAAGGAGTCTATTTGAAAGTTAAAGGCATTGCAGAAGTATTTGTTTATGGAGACTCAACCAAAAGCTTTTGTGTAGGTATTGTTGTCCCTGAAAAACAATTTGTCTTAGACTTAGCTAATACATTAGGTATCTAAATTACATTTGAAGATTTATGTGCAAATGACAAAGTTAATAAGTATTTTATTGATGAAATGGTTAAATATGTATATATAATAATCTTATTCTATTAGGGTAAAACTGAAAAGTTGAATGGTATGGAAAATGTTAAGAAGATCTACATTGAACCAACTTCCTTTATTGCTCATGGGCTTACTAGCAATACATTAAAATTGATGAGACATAAGGCCAGAGAACATTTTCTTAAATAAATTGAGGCTATGTATTAAGGAAGTGAATGAGTATGAGAGTGAACATATAAGAAAATAAAATATAATAATACAGATTTATGATCTTGTTATAAAAATAAAACCAAAACAGATTTTATTCATGCCATATCATTTCTAGCATAAATTATGCAATTTATTAATTTAAATATTTTGAAAAGAACCATATAATCAGTTAATTCAAAATTTGTTAAATTGTGATTTAAAGCTATTTTTTAAAGATTAAAATTTCTATTTTAATTTTATTGCATCAGTATATAGAAAATCTATAAATTTCTTCTTTCAAACTTAGATACTTTATATTAATACCATTCTTAATATATAGAAAATATATTTAATCACTTTTCTGATTTATTTTCAATATCAGATACAAACAATTAATTTGTCTAAAATCATACAATTGATAAACTTTTCCTATAATAAATCAATTAAATTTAATAGCAAACTAATTACAGCTATTACCATGTATAAATTTTAATATAAATACTGATTAATTCAAGAATGGACTATTATGAAAATTATATTCAACTGATTTAATTATTTCTATCTCCTTAATAATTAAATATTATACTGTAAAGTCAGTAATTCACAATATTTAAAGAATAAATAATTAGAACAAGATTTATGAAAGAGTATTAGTAATGTATATGAAGAGTTCTTTTTGTTTATAATTATTTTTGTTAAGAGAGATTTCTACCAGAAATAAAATAAGCTTAAAAGTTGTTTAATATTAAAACATAGATAAAAAGTTTTGAGGATTTCATTGTTAAAGCAAAAGTTATTTTAAGGTTAGAATAAGTCGAGAATGGAAAGTAGTTATTTTTGATTAATAATTTACATAATTTAATTAAATAATGGGAACATGTTGCGGTACTTAGGGTTAATTGTAAATTGTTGTGCCAAAGTTTGAACTATCTTTTCTGAGTATCTACACTTAAAAAGCTGTTTTAATACAAAGAGCTTATAGATGTATATTGGGTTTAAATAATAAATAGAGTTCAAACGTCGGAAGAGAAGATCTACAGTTCCAGTATCTATAACAAACGACAGCTAGAGAAGTCATTAGGAGCCGATTGAAATTGCCATTGTTCATTAGTAACCTTAAGATGAAGTTGCATAGATGGAATAGATAAAAGAAGTCCCTATTGTTATAGATCATTCTCCTCCTGATGGTGTCAAAATAGATAGAAAATAAAGTGAATATCCTGCTTCAATCAATTCTTTGATATTTCGAATTGGAAACTTTAATTATAAAGAGTATTTAAAGAAGGAAAGCTAAAACTATGAGGAGGAAGAATTGAGTGCACCTTTTTTAGATCCGTATTTACTTGCTGATGGAATAATATATTTAGGTTAATGGAAATTGGGTAAAAGACATGGAAAAGGCAGAGCAATTTTTCAAGATAAAAGTGTATATGAAGGATTTTGGAAAAATGATTAAATGGATGGTTATGGAAGATTGATCTTTGTGAATGGAGATTACTATGAAGGAGAATTCAAGGAGAATAAAGCAAATGGATTTGGGAAATAAGTGACTTCATTAGGATATTCATATGAAGGCTTTTGGGTTAATGATAAATAATAAGGGGATGGAATCGAAAAGTTTTCAGATGGAACAAATTTTAAAGGAAAATTTGTGAATGGAAATAAAACAGGAAATGGAGAATTTGTTTTTTCAGATGGATCCAAGTATTAGTTCAGCTAAAACAAAGGTATAAGGGTTCAATTGTTAATAATAAATTTAATGGAAAAGGAGTGTTTAATTTTCCAGATGGTCGTAAATATGATGGATAGTGGAAGGATAATTAAATGGATGGATATGGAACATTTACATGGCCGGATGGTAGATGTTACGATGGATATGTAAGTTACTATTATAATGATTAGTATGTGAAAGATAAAAAACATGGATTTGGAGATTTCACATATGCTGATGGGTCAATGTATAAGGGTAATTGGGTTGATGGTAAAGAACATGGATAAGGAACGTTCTATTCAAAAAGTGGATTATATAGAGAAGGGGAATGGATTAATGGCAAAAGAGTAAAATGGACTTCTTCATACTAAACTTCCTGAATACAAAAAGAAGATACTAATTTATTTCTTGTTTTTTCTTTCATAATTTTTTAATTATTAGATTATATTTATGCCTCATATTAAGTTGCCTAACTTTCGACTTGGTATTTCACCATCAGTTAGATCATCATATAAAATGGACAATTTGACTCCATCATAAAAATTAGATTTGGTGGCAGCTCGTATATTTGGAATTTCCTTTGGTGGTAATTTAAGAAATGGAATGAAGGCTATTAAGAGATTAGATTCAGGCTAAAATAGAGCTAGATAATATAGTGTCCCAGTATGGAATCCTGCGTAATGATTTATAATAAGCTAAAAGACAATGGTTTCCATTTATGACATAATGGAGAAAACTTGAATTCAATAGAAAATTAGAAGATGGTAGAAAAATGAGAATTATGATGAGAGGTGTCAAAATAGGTAGATAGAAGGGAGGTGAAAAGGTCTCTATTCTTAATATTTATGAACGTAAAAAGGCTAGTATGGAGTGATTAATATATAATATAAAATAAAAATATTAGAAACCTTATTATTATTTATTTAAAATGATATAATTTGTAATCACATTAGCTTTCTTATTCTACACTACAGCTATCCTTATCAACCAAAATAATAAATGCCCTTGTAACAAAATTCAAAATCAATATGAATGCGCTTTAAATTAATAATGCCTGTGGAATATTACTAATTCTAATTGTGACAAAAAATCTTGTGGAGACTTTTATTATCCAGCTTAATGTAAGACTTAGAATGAATGTTATTATAATTTTAAGAATTAAACCTGTGGAGAAATGGCAAATTGTAGTTCTTTGAATGCAACATCTTCATAAGAGTGTGAGTCACAATCATCCTATTGTAGTATATATAACTCTACAACAAAGGAATGCTAATAGTTAAATCTTAATATTTGTTCTAATTACACAGAGGAATCAGAATGTTTATATTCTGGTTAAGGTTAGTTGTGCTTATATAGCAACGGAACATGTTAAGATTTTAATTGTAATCTAATAGATACATAATCTTAATGCTAAAATTACAACTTATATTGTACATGGATATACAATAATTAAACATGTGTTGCAGCTACCTGTGATAACAAATTTATTTCTGAATGTACTTTATACTTATCCAAAATATACAATGACACTTATATTTAACCATGTTATATTGATTATTCAGGAAAACAACCCAGATGTAGGGAAGCCTCTATATCTGATTTATCACCATACACATGCAGTCTAAATACATTAAACTTTGCAATATGGAATGACAAGAGCCTGGATAGCGGAAGTTGTGAACTTTGCTATGCTCCTCTAATATAAATCATCAGTCTAGCAATATTAATTATGATTTAATGAAATTATTATTATACAAGTTATGATTTATTGTTTTTTTTATAAAACTATCCTTATTTTGAAGTTCTGATGTAATAAAATTTAATTATGATTATTTTTAGAAAGTTCTTTTATAGGTTTGCCTAAGCCATATAAGAATCCTAGTAACAAATCTTTAAATATTCAAACCCAGATAACATCCCTACAAAAATGGTTTTAAAAAACATTGCCCTCTCTGATTAGCTTTCTATCTAGTAACTCTCTATGTTGACTGATATTGACTAAAAAGAACTAATTAGAACAATAAATCAATTTACTAAATAACCTGTTAATTATACTAAAATAACTAAAGATCTTATCGAACCAATTTTGCCATTATATAATTTAAGCTCTTACAAAGAAAATCCAATAACAAGACCCCCAATTGTAACTATAATGGGTCATGTAGATCATGGAAAGACTACATTATTAGATAGACTTAGAAATTCAAATATAGCTGAAGGAGAAGTAGGGGGTATAACTTAAAAAATTGGTGCTTTTCATGTAAAAATTGGAGAGAATTAAATCACATTTATTGATACTCCAGGGCATGAGGCATTTTCTAATATGAGATAGAGAGGAGCTGAATTTACAGATATGATTATTTTAGTAGTATCTGCAGCAGATGGAGTTTAACCATAAACGAAAGAAGTAATCTAAATTGCTTCCTAATTAAATATACCTATTATTGTAGCTATCAATAAAATAGATGTTCCTAATGTTAATCCAGAAGATATTGAATTAGAATTATTGGAATGTGGCCTCGATTTAGAAACTTAAGGAGGAAATATCCCAGTTGTACATATAAGTGCAAAAACTGGGAAGAACATTGATTTATTATTAGAACTAATTCAATTTCAAGGAGAGCTTTTAGAATTAAAGGCTGATCCAATGGTTCCTGCTTAAGGAGTTGTACTAGAAGCAAGATAAGCAGAATTGACTGAAGAAAGAGGATCTACAATCATAGTACAAAAAGGAAGTTTAAAAATTAATGATTTAATTGTAATTGGCAATTAATATGGAAAAATTAGAATAATGAGAGATGATAGATCTAATATTTTGTAAATAGCAGGACCTTCAAGTGCAATTGAAATTGTAATTAAATAATATTTATTATTATTTTTAGATTGGGTTAAAGGATATTCCTTAGAGTGGTTCTAAATTTTTTGTTGCAAAAAATGAACTAATAGCTTAATTGATTGTAAATAAAAGAAAAAAAGAAGCAGAGCTCAAATAATTATAAAATGCTGAAATGATTGATGGATCATTTGGAAAGATAAAATTTTAAAACAAACATGAAAAAAAAGATGTTTATGGTGATACTAAACTTCTTATAGAAAAATATAAGGAAATTTAAAATATGTTAAGAGAAGAAATTGAATCAACTGAGGATCCAGAAATGAAAGAAGCTTTAGTAGAAAAACTAAGATAACATGAATTATTCTCATCTTAAATGATAAATCTTGCACCAGATACTTAAGTGTTAAAATTAGTTATTAAAGGGTAAGATTTTGGAACTTTAGAAACCCTTATAAAATTAGTGAATTAATTAAAAGAAAAGGAGAATGCTGAAATATTGATACTTTCATCAGGTGTTGGAGATGTAACATAAAAGGATTTTAAGGATGCTTAATTGTTCGGTGCAACAATAATAACTTTAAATTCTAATGTTTCAAATGATATCATTAGATAAGCTTATTTAGATAAAATAGATATAATATAACATTAGATTATCTATCATTTAATAGATGACTTAAAAAAATTAGTCACTGCTCCTAGAAATGCTAAAGTGAGTGTAATTGGAACAGCAAAAGTATAAAATATATTCGAAGTTAAACTCAAAGGTTAATCCAGAAAAATTTATGGTTTAAGTGTTACACATGGAATTTTAAATAAAAAATGCTGGGTGAGATTATTGAGAGGAGGAAAGGTTATTGCTTCTGATTTGGAAATCTCCAATTTAAAGCATTTTAAAGAAGAGGTTGATCGTATTGAATCTGGGAAAGATTGTGGATTATCAATTATATCAAATGTTGAAGTAAAAGTTGGAGATGAATTTGAATGCTATAAAAGATGATTATATATTATTTATGTAATTATTATATGGTGTGTTTGTTTTGAACCAAATATTTATATTAATTATTAGTAATTCCATCAGAGCACTCCTTATATGTGATAAATGAGTCCAAAAAATAGAATGATTAAACATCTGATATTTATTATTTATATAAATTAATATATTCCTTTTTTCAATGATTAAGGATTTCACTTTCTAACGAATATCTTCTTCTTCTATGTAAACCAAAGAGTTGAAATCAAAGTTTATTATTCAAAAGAATATTGGGTATGGTGATTATGGGTAAATTGATCATTTTAATCTTAGAACTGTATATCAAGGTGTGAATATGAACACCAGAGAGACAGTTGCCATCAAAGAATTATCCCATCGTATAAATGATTAAGGGGTTTGATATATTATTCTATATAAGATAAATGCTTAAGCATTAAGAGAGATTGAAATACTTAGATCTCTTCATTGTGATTAAATAGTGTTATTTAAAGAATTAGCTTATTAAAAAAGAAAGACTTATATAATAATGGAATATATGGAGGAAGATTTGTTAACAGCTATGAGAAGAGATATCTTCACTGAGGTCTAAGCCAAGTAGATTATGTTTTAAGTTTTAAAAGGCTTAGCATATTTACATGATCTCGGTATAATACATAGAGACCTTAAACGTAAAATTGTTGAAAACTATTATAGCTAACAATATTTTACACAAAAATTTAACAATTAAAATTTGTGATTTGGGAATGGCTCAAAATTTAAAAAAATTCAAGCCTCAAACCACCAGAATATAAAATCATCAATATAGGGCTCCAGAAGTGTTCCTTGGTTTATTAAATGACTAATATTAGGTTAAAAATACTGCTCTAAGGTTGATGTTTGGTCAGCAGGGGTTTTGTTTATCGAACTTCTCTTTAGAAGCAATCCCTTCAAGGGATCGTCTGAAGCCAATAGTTTTCAATAAATTTTAAAATTATGTGGAACTCCTACTGAAGGTAATTGTATAATAATTAAATTTTAATAGAAGCTTGGTAAGGAGTGACAACATTAAAAAATTATTCTAAATTGATCTAAAATGAGAATTTTCCCAAGATCTTACATTCATTACTTGAAAGGAAAATGTCTCCCCTCTTAGTCAATCTTATAGATTAGATGTTGACTCTTGATCCTACAAAAAGGATATCTGCTCAAGCAGCACTATAGCATTTATACTTCAAAGGTATAAATATAGATAGGTAATTATCACTTACAAAATAAGATATCTCAAAATAAATGAGATAGGAATAAAAAGAGTTAAAACTTAAAGTTAAACTGATACTTAAGTCCATAATTATCCAGATGGATAAAGAATAATTGTTATTTCGAAAAAGTACTGAAAAACAATTATTTATGCTTTTGAAGATGACTGCTAAATTTTGAACAAGTAAATCAAATCATCTGACTTCATTCAACTCCATTAATTCTCCTTAAATAAATAAATAGAGTAGTTATAGTTATTAATCAAATAATTTACCAATAAGATACTCTTTATTATAGTAGTTGAATGGTAAGTTCATTTAATTTTATAATAGCTTTCATAATCAGATAATTGTTTTACTCACTCTAAATATGCTTTCTCTTCAAAAACTAAAATGAAAATAATTTATAATATATATTAACTACTACAATTTTCTTCTCGTTTTGGAATATTAACTATTAATTTGATAAAACTTAGTTTTCATGTATTTAACTATTTATCAAAAACACTGAAAAAACATAAATTATTTTATAATAAATGGGTTGTACATCAACAAAACTAAAATCTAAGAAGGATCTGTGTTTTGTTAATGTTCCTCTTTAAGCTGGAAGAAAAATGAGTAAAGAAGAAGGAATCATAACCAGAGAATATAAAATTAACTCCACAAAGGTTACTTAGGCCAAAAAGTAAATGGTTAGTGAAGTATCACCCGCCTTAAGTGAAGTATCACCAGCTTTAAGTTAAGGAAAGAATGTCTCAAACGTGTCTACTCACAAAGTCCCATAATAACAATGAATTTATTATACTATATGTTTATGTATTATGTCATCCTAAACTATTTATACCAAATATTAGAAGAAATTTAATTAGTTAAATTTCATTAAAGTCTAATTGATAATTAGGTCTATATATTCTCTGTTTCTGTTGATGAAATAATTATAATTAAAAAATATTTTACTAAAAGTTCGTTTTTATGCTAAAATTCGTAAATTCATTTATAGTCAAATTTATAAACTATTATCTATGATATGATTGAATTTATGAATTAAAGAAGAGAATGGTACTTAAATAATATATATAATTATAAATATATATTAAAATAATGATTTATTATTTTAATATTAAAATAAGTTTTTAGTAAAATAATATTTTATATAAAACTCTAAATGACTGTTTAAGAAATTATAAGTTCTTTTATCTTAAACTATATAATTGTAACTTTTAACTAAAAATAATTCTATAAGATTAATTGAATTGAAATATATTAATACTGAAATCGTTTAGACAATCAAATATTAAAAATATAAATTTTCATTCAAAGTTATTATAAACCAAAAAAACGCCATTCTTTAGCATAATATTAATTGCTAGTTGTTTACTGTTGAATTAATTCCTAGTTAAATTAAATTTCTTGCTAAATATTTAAATTTTTTATCTCTAAATTAACTTAAAACAAATTGTTGAAGAAAGTGAATATGAAGGTTATTTCAATTAACTTGTTAAAACTCTTGTTGAAACTTTAGTAGATTATATACATTTTTGTATTATAGAAGCTTTTCAAAAAAGATATGACAAGTTAGATTAAAAATTATTTTAAAAAAAATCGGTTTCCTCACTTCTTATTTTTGTGAGATGATGAGATTTCTTAATTAATGTCTCTTCTATTAAAGAACTTAATCAATGAGATTATGGTTATTTAAATTCAAATGTAATTTTTTTTTTAAAATAAACAAAAATGAATCCAATACTCGATATACCATTTATAAATATTCATCATCAGCACTCTCATTGAAAGTTTGTATGAAGGTTAATAAACGTTGTAGATAAACAACCTAAAAATTTAGATAGTACACCTTCTGCCTCGGGAAACAATTAGAGTTCTTCTATATCTTCTACATTTAGTTAATCAATATCATTTTCTGTACTTGGAGTTTGCTCCTTTGAAATGAAATTCAAATGGTGGTATTATCTTATATATTTAAAATTATACTTTCCTAAGATGCCATCCTAAACAAATCTTAGTTATTTATAATATCTATTCTTTAACATGTTTGTTGTTTTTCCAGGGAAATATCTGGAAAACTTATGAAACTTGGGTCCTTTCTTTAGTATATAGTTTAGTAATCGTTAATCTTCTTCTTTAGAAAATGTTTTTGCTCTATTTTTATACCTTTTTTTTTTCATTTCCTTATCTTTCTTAAATGTATAGCGTATTAATTTCATCTTGTTTTGTTTTTGGGCTTAGTTTATTTGGTTATCTTTATCCATCATAAGTTATTGCGAATAAACGCTATCAGCATTTTCAGTTATATCACGGATTTCTAAAAAATGACATAAATTCATACAATTAGGTTTATCATAACTTGAACTAAATGATTCATGATCAGAGATGAAGATCTCAGAATTTGAATTGACAGGATGATGAAATTTTTATTAAAAAATTACATGTTTTTATCTACCTTAACCCTAATCCTTCTTAGTTTTAAGGGTTTTTGACGTTCTTTTTGTGATTTTAACTTCCCTAACTTATGTTAACATGATGATGATTAAGATATTAATATATTTGATTAATTAATCTGTGAAATCACATTTTAAGAGTTATTAAATCTTTTATTATAATTATCAGAAATTGATTATAATAATCAGCAAATTTTATTTTTATGATCTAATAATGCTATCAATATATTATTTATTTAAAGCATAATATGCTTTTTATCATATGATTTATTTCTGATGATAAGAAAAAGTCTAATGTATAGTATTTTCTTTATTCTTTATTTTATCCTTAAGTATTATTAATTAAAGTAAAGTAATTATTTTAATTTTCTTTATTTGTAAATGATTTAAATATGTAGAGGATACAATATAGGTTGATTTTGATTTATAATATAATAGTATATTTTTCAATATCTTTGATTCTAATTATTAAATATTAATAAACTATTTAATAAATTACCTATTTAATACATTTAGAATGATATCAAATGGCTTAAATATATTTTCACCTTATAATAATCATTATTAATGATTTCAACTTCGCAATAAAAATTTAAACGATCAATTTTAAAAATCTTTTAACTCCATTCCTAAATCTTAATATTATCATTTATTAAATAATTTTAAACTTTATCAATTGGATAACAATACTGATATAGTAATGTTTGTTTTTATAAATCAAGTTCTAATTTAGTAAAGATAAACTTCTAAATTTAATGCTGCAGAGACTAAACTCTATTTTAAAGTCAGCAATATTTGCTTATTATATTCTTCTTATTATTTGTAGTATGTTATCATTTGTAAATTTTTTATAATACCATTTCAGTTTATTTAAAATCAAAGTGAAAGTTCTTACATATTAATAGGTAGAAATTAATGCTATGAATATTAGGTGGTTGTCAGTTCTATTAATAAATTTGATAGAGAAATGTAACAAAAAATTTTTAATGATTATTAATTTATTTCGTTTATGCTGAATTGAGTTATTTATGATAGTATTTTTTATCTCTTAACTTAGTGTAATACCTTCTTGTTTGAATTATGAAAAGATAGTCATATTTTTATAATTCGTAATTCAAATGATGCTTTTAATGTTTTGATATTAATTATCAAGAATGTCCTTTGTTAATTATATAAAATTTTAATATGAGGTTTATTTGCTTTCAAGAAGCAAAAGAATTTTTAAACTTAAAACAAATATTTAGTTATAACATGTATAATTTAATCATTAGTATTGTCTAACATGTATTCTTCAGTATTATAACAGTATTATAATATAAAATAATTGCTTCAAAATAAAAATAATATTGTTCTTTTACTAAATGTATATTACATCGGAATTTAAAAATAATTACTTGAGTATTAAGGGTAAAGATGCCTTAAACCTAAGAAATTAGAGGTATTTTATGTGTAATATCAAAATGATGAAACATTTTATTCAAATAATAGTACTGTATAACATTACTAAAGCAATTAATCTGTTATACAATAAATTTTTCATAAAGTCCTTTTTTAAGAAGAAATTATATGTCTAAATTTAGTATATGATTACACAACTAAAAATTGTATAATTAAGGTCTATATTTATAAGAATTAGTTGTTTTTTTTTAGGTTTAAAATGCTATACACATAAATATAAAAGTCAAGAAAAGAAAGCTTTTAAGTATGAGTTCTCAACACCCAATACAGAAAGCAACTGTTAAAGCAAAGCAAACTTTCATTGCCACCTCTCCAACTACTTTAGTGACACAATCTGTCAAATCTTTTTTTAATCCTTTTTGCATTTTTATTTCTGTTTCTTTGTTATTTTCATATTATTCATTATATCTATCAGTCATCAATGTGATTTAAGTTTGATTGTTAAGTTGTTCAGTCATTTTTATGTTTTTGCTGAATGTATATTTTATAAATTAATGAGTTTTAATTAGAACATTTTTGAATATATATACGATCAGAAAATGCAGAAAATTATGCATTAATTCTGATGATGCAAATTATGATTATATTATTTCTGATAATTTCTGGTAAATTCAGATTATATTGGAGGCAAAGTTTTATAATGTCACCCTTTCAACCAAATAAGACACATTATACAATTTTATCAAATATACTTTATAAATATGCTATCAAAAGGTCATTTACAATTCAAGAAAGTGTTTAGAAGAGTATTTTAAATGCTTGCTAAAATTTTAACAGTTGCATCTATTATAATCATTTTAATTAGGAATAAGTTTACGTCATTTAAAAAAAAATCATAATTTATTACAACTCATTTGAAGTCATTTGTAAATAATACATAAGTAATAATTATAATGATATAATGCAAAGAATCAGTTCGTGCCCTATTTTGATTTTAATCTTGATTTATATAGAATATTTGTATAATTAATTATTATATATTGATTTGATTTCGTATAAGTTTTCATGTTAAAATTATTCATCCAACTTCAATTTCATGTATTGAATTATACTAATCCTTGTATTTATATAAATTTTAGAAGAATCAGTCTTCATATGATCTAATGAATTATTTAAAATATTTATTAGCAATTGATTAAACAGATCAAAAGTAGGGCTCATAATTCCATAAGAAACTTTCTAAATTTCATATCATTTATATATTTGTGTAGTTTTATAATAAACTTAGAAATTTCTCTTATTAAATATTTTTAGTCAAATGATTAAAGCAGACAAGTTTAATGTAAAATAGAAAGAGATATTTGAATACCCCCACAATTTGTAGAATGATTACATGTTTATCAAAATTTTAATATAAATTTCCTATAATTAATAAATAAAAGTATTCTTCATCAATAAATAAATAATATAACTAAAATAGTAGTATATATATACTAATCATTATTCATTAACTATTGACAATTTTCTTATTTTTTTCATATTATTTACTTATTAACTTTATAAATTATCAATTTCTTGCAATGGCATTTTCAATTTTGAAACCTTAAATGCACAAAAATGTTATAACTAATTATTCTAATGTGCAATTGAAAGATTATATATTTCTTATATTGTATTTTTATCTACAGTTTAAGCTATATAATATTAAGTTTTTTCTTTTAATTACATCATATCTAAGTAATCACACAATTCTAATAGTCTGAAAAGTTCTTCTTTATTTAGAATAGGAAGTATCAAATTATTTTTGTATGAGAATATCAAAACAATACCAAAAGCAATATGATCAACAAATGATAAATCCAGTTAAAGTAATTATCCTTCTGCATAATCTCCATAAAATAACTCTCTAAAATATCCTGAAGTGTTAATAAGAACAGATTTATTGACACCAAAACACTTTTCATCTGTTTAGATTAAGCAATCATATTGATCATTATAAAAATGAATTTCATTTTCTAATTAAAAGTAGTTTTCAAACTAATGTTATGGTATTTCTTCATAAGGTTTAGATGGCAATTCAACAGAAAGAGGTACAGAATTAACAAGAGGTAATTCATAGAAGCATAAATCATTTTAATATTTTCCATTGAATCCACCAAAAATAACTAAAGAATTACCAACAACAGATGCACTATGTTTTCTTCTTGCTTTAACTTTAATTTCATTTTTAATACTCTAAATTTGATTGCTTTATAAATCAAAAGAATATAGTTCATCAGAATCCTTGTCATCTCTTCCTCCAAATAAATAGAATAAATCATCAAATTAAACACAAGATTACCCCCATTTAGAAAATTAAGTTATAAGTTAAGACCAAGATATGCTCATGTAATTGTCTTTTTCCTTACAATTTCCAACATAAATTGAAGGAGTAAGATTATAAGATTAAGTACAACCTCCAATTAATATTAATTAATTATTGTGATAGTGAAGAGTTGCAAATCGCCTAGGTTCTGGCTTTTTCATACACTCAACTTTAACTGTATATTATGTATTGTTGAATAAATCAACAATTTCTAAGTCATCTAGATCTCTACCAGATTCACCTCCAAATATAAATAATTTATTATCGCCAACACAAGCTGTATGATATGTTCTAGGTATTAAATTGATTTTCTATTTAATCCAAGTGTTTTTGTTATATGAATAAAGATCTCCAAATCTAGTTTTAGATGAGCCTCCGCCTCCTTGAATGTATATGGTTCCGTTATTAATAAACATAATATGATTTGAACGAGGTTCTGGCACCTAACCATTTTAGACTATAGTTTGCCATAAATTATTGTCAAAATCATAAGAATAAAAATCATTTAGATAATTGCCATCTTAATTATATTTCTTATTTATACCAAAACCACCAAAAATATATAATTTTTCATCTAATGCAATGCTTGAGTGTCCCCATCTACCTCCAGGACCTTCATTTTAACTATTTATAGTAATCCAACTCATATTAATGTATATGATAATGTTTATATTATCGTTAAAAATTATAAATTAAACATCTGATTGACAATAATAAATAAATATATATTTAATAAAAAATGGATTATAAAACTATAAATTATGAATAAGGAAAAATTGAATATGGTAGTGAAGAGATATATGTATCAATTATTTCCAAATTTATAAATATGACCTTTGAAAAATAACTACAAGAATTGCACTTAGCTGTATAATTGCTTGATTAAAAAAGGATGGAGAAGGCTTGCTTTGTTCTCAAGGGTAGTGTAGGGTAAATCACTATTAATTAAGGCAGGAAGATAGATCCTTGCATTTGATTATCTGTAAAGAACAAATGCATTATATGATATTGCCAAGAAACAATAGCCTCATACTGATAGAGATATTATTGATCTATATCACAGATATTTTGACTTGATAGATGCTAGCATTTAATTAGCATAAGAATTGTCAATGGCTGCTAAATAATTGATAAATATTACAGAAATTAAATCATATAGTAAATCTGTATACAATTTATAGGGGATACCATTTGGCCAAAGTATATAGAATTTATGTAGAGATACATATAAGAATATAGTAAGCCAAGTGATAATTAATAACGATGTTAGTAATGCAAGGAATGTAACATATTTTGAATAATATTTTATAAGTTATTTTAAAATTCATCTAATCTTACCTCTGAAGATCTCAAATTAAGTTTAATTTTTTTTAAATTCTTATGTAAAAATAATTAATGTCGAATCCAATTAAAATATAATAATATAATTAAATCATGATTTTAATACTCAGCATAAAACAGTAGTGACTACTATTAAACTTAGAATGGTAAAGATTGACCTAAAGGGAAATATTTACAGTTCCCCATCAATCTAGATAATAATTATACTAATATCAATGTAAATATACAATCATAAAACTTAAAAAAATTAAATCTACTTTTTTCCAAAATAAAAACCAAGAAAAATGAAGGTAACAAAAATTACACCTTTCGTAGAATAATACAAGCTAATAATTCAGATAACTTTGGCCCTCTATACACAGTTAAAATTTATATTATGAAAGAGTTGCATATGGTAGAAAACTTATATTTTTTAGAAATGAAGCTGAACATAAATTAAATGGGGTGTAATATAATTTAGAAGTTTAAATCTAACATATTATGCTCTTTGCTTCAATCAACATGGTCTGTAATTTTATTCAAGCTGACATTGCTCCAAAAGATCCATTCATATAATCAGTTTTAATTAGTAATAGTTATTAATGGTGATCGATAATTGTTATAAAGAAGAATCCATCTTAGACTTAAGCCAATTGATTACTTCAGCATTTTCTATTCAAATCATATTATTGGTAAGCAGGTTCTTTTACTTATCAAGATTGTACAGATAGAAATTCTTGTTACACTTTTGAAATTATGTTTAGGGCTCAAATCTTTTTATTCTTCTTGAATTATTTCTTCATCACCAAATTATTGAATAAGTAATACTATTTTCCCCTACAATTATCTTTGTAATAGCATTTCTTAAGTATTTTCCATAACATTTGAATTTGGGAATGGTCAATTTTAATATATGTTTTGAGAATACTTTTTTATCTTAATCTAAAATAAAAATTGATCTCCACCATATTCTTTCGATCCTCCTAAGATTAATATCTTTGTATCATTAATAAATAAGCATAGAGATTCAAAATCTATTAAATTCCCAAAAGAATACTTATATTTAATTTATTCCCATTAATTCTTTGTTTGATCATAAACTTCGATTAATGTATGTGTGATTATATTATGTTTTTCTTCATTAAAGCTAGAAATTCCACATTTTATTTATGATAAATCATCTAATATAAATTTTCAAAACACATCTTTATCAAAATCAAATATAAAAATAATGTAAAATAGGACGGCTAATTCAAAATAAACTCCAACAGGAAGACCATAAATTTAAGCAAACACAAACACTCAATAAACAAGAGTAAAAACAGATAATATTATTAGGCTCCTCCATAAATGATTCAAAATATGGCCAGAGTAACAGATCCTAAACATGTTCCTAAGGAAATTAGAGATTAATTCTTAAAAAAAATTCATTTTTGCTCATAACCTTATGATTTTAATGATGACACAAAAAATGTTAAGGAAAAATAGGAACGTTCATAATACCTATAGGAATTATTTGATTTACTAAAAGAACCTAATTTTGTTGCTAATTTGGTTGTCCCACATTTAGATTTGATTGTAGAAATGATTGAAAAGAATATTTTTAGACCTTTGCCTATTTTAAAGAAAACAGCAACTAATGGAGAAATTGGAATGGAAGATGATGATGTAAGTTATTTCTTTTATAAAACAGTAACTCATTGACCCAGCCTGGACTCATTTATAGCCTGTCTATGAATATTTCTTACAATTAATTGTTAATGAATAGCCTGATGTTAAATCACTTAAAGTATTTCTTTTATAAATTTTTTATAGATTTTCATTACTCATTCTTTTATTCAAGAATTCCTTGAATTATTTGATTCTGAAGAACCTAGAGAAAGAGAATACCTAAAGAATATTTTACATAGACTCTATGCAAAATTAGTACCAAGAAGGAAAATGATTAGAAAGGCAATAAATGATTGCTTCTACACTTTAATCCATGAAACCTATAAATTTAATGGAGCAGCTGAACTCTTAGATATCTTAGCAAGTATTATTAGTGGATTTGCTGTTCCATTAAGAGAAGAACATGTTATATTCTTTAAAACTGTTATTATTCCTTTACATAAAGTTTAAACTTGTTAGTTTTATCATGAACAATTATTGAGATGCTCAATGCTCTTTCTATCTAAAGATCCTACCTTAGCAACATTTTTAGTAGAAGGTTTACTAAGATATTGGCCATTTGCTAATTCAGCCAAAGAAGTTATGTTTCTTAATGAACTTTTAGAAGTATTGGAGGTCTGTGAAATTTCAAAATTAGAACCTTTAATCCCTAAACTATTTAAAAGGTTAATTAAATGTATAGCAGGACCACATTTATAAGTGGCTGATAGAGCTATGTGTTTCTTTGAAAACGATTATTTCCTCACTATTCTGAAAAGTTATAAGCCATTCACATTTCCACTTTTAGTTCCAGTGATTGCTCAAATAGCAGACACTCATTGGCATAAGGTTTTATAGGAATCTTTGAATGCTTTAAAGACAATTTTAAAAGAGATTGATTACCAAGCATTTGATAAAGCTTTAAATAACAAAGATCCAAAATATTTGTATATTGTCTAAGATGCCAAGAATTAAAAGAAAGATAGATTAAAAATTGAGGAGAAAGTATTATCTAAGCATTTATAATTAGTGGAAAAATCTTACTAAATAAGCTTTACAAAAAAATCCCAATTTCAAAGAGCCGGTAGTTCCATATTCAGATACCCATATTGTTGGAGAACATAATGGCTTAAATAATGGAAATATTACAATATTATGATCCAAATAATAATATTAAATCAAATTATTATTAATTAATATAACAAAATTACATTATTCTATAAAACATATATGTAATTTGAGTATAAATATATAATTTATCTCTTTTGTTATTGTTATAAAAATGTCATAAATAATTAAAAGAATTATCCGACAATTTCTCTAACGTAGCTTTATAATTTCACATACTAAATAAAAATAAAATTAAATGTCTACCTACTATAAGTTTTATTCAGAAATTTTTTTCTTGGCAATTCAATAAACTCAAATGAGTTAAAAGGGATTATTTTAATTAGTTCTTCAAATAATTTATGGATACTCCAATGGAGAAATAAAGGCTCAGAAATCAGGATCTTTGTGTCCAAGTGACTAGTATCACATATAGGAGACCCTTCCAAAAAGAAGACTTAAGATAAATATCACATCACAATTTAATGTAATTAAGTTATAAATTTCAACTTCTGCATATCAAGGGTAAATGGTAGAGAAGTTAATTCTAAAATAATAATAAGAATAACTTATATATACAATATAGCTAAAATTTCAGTGTACTTACATATATGAGTTAGATTTAGAATAATAAAATAAAATAATTATTTAGCTATACTTAAAAATTATGAAATACTTTAATGGTTTGGACCTTTACATCCAAATTTTGAAGTTATTAAGACTAATAATAGTTAAAAACTGAAAACAATAAGACCAATATAAGTCTATAAAAACAATAAAGATGATGATAAAGCTTTAATAACAAATTCATAAGGACTTTTAAATATTCTTATATATAAAAATCACCATTTAGCTCTATTGAGTTCAACAAGACCAACAATATCTGAGAATTCAATATTCTTAAATTTTCCATTGAATATTCCTATCAATTGTCTAAACTTAACGTCTATTAATAATAAATCTTCAGTGAAAAGATGGGTTGTTTTAGGAATAAATTCTAAATAAAAATCTTCTCCTTTTACCGTAATCTTTTTATTAAGATCATTCAGGTCAAAGCTATACTCTAGATTATTAAGAATAAATAATTCATTGTCAATGAATATACCCTCATCAGATGTTTCCTTACCTTTTACATTATCACCAGCAGCTCCTAAATTAAGTCCAATTCTATGATCTTATGAGAATCCCATACCTGAGATCCATAACCAAAATGTGGCATAATTAAAGATTCCTCTTCCATAATCCATACCAGCATTTGCCTTTGTAAATTTATGGGTTTATTATTAATATTTAATTTAACCATATGAATGCCATCCATAGGTTTTTCTACTGTAGAAAAATTTATCTCCTTCTTCAGTAAAAGGTTTTAAAATGAATAGATCATCTTTCTAATGTGATTCCATAACAAAGGAAGCTTCGAATCCATCAAACGTAATTAAAATTCCTCTCATTTCAATTCCATTATGTAACCATCCTTTATATTCAACATTAATTGAATCAGATTTAAATGTTCTTGTTAAATTACCTTTGAGAGTACATTCATCTTCTAAAGTAAATTATCTAGATTAAAATGGATAAACCACTTGATCTTTATGAATGAAGTAGTTATCTTTCACGGAATAAAATGTAAATTAGATACTTTGAACGTATCCTAAATCTACAAAGGCGACTGCAAGATAAACTTAAGAAGTTACCAGATGGAAATAATCCCATTACTTAAACCGAAACAATCGATTTAGTAAAGATATTTAAGAAGAATCAAATTTCCTAATATCTCTTCTTGCAAATCCATTTACAACTAATTTACCATCCTTCAATACATCTCCAGGAGTATTGACTTCTGGTGTAAATTTAAGTTGTTATACTTATTCATTAATCTCCATTGTTCTCAAGTATGCAACAAATGCACCAAAAATTCCAATTAAAATTAGAGCAATTTACTTTTTCATTAAATTATTTAATATAAAATTAATCAACTTTAAAAAGGATTTCAATTAAAGATATATGCAAGATATAGTTTTAATTAAAAAAAATGTCTTTAGTTTTTTGTTAACTCTTTTTAAAGAGAATAATTATATCTTTGTTTTTAAATATATAAAATAATAAAATAAATATTTAATTATTATCCGTTAGATAAATGTCATAGACTGATAAAGAATTGAAAAGGATTGAAGAGTTGGAAGAATAAGTAAATTAAGCGTTAAAAAGAAGCAGATAGCTTGATGATAGTTCAAAATTTGATGAAAACTTTTTTAAATAAGAACTTAAAGAAATGTAAGACAGATGTTAGCAAAATTAATAAACTATGATGAGATTAGAATAAAAGTATTTAAAAACAGGATATGAATTAAAAAATTCTGATGTGATTCGAGAGAGTAGTCTAGATAAAAGTTCTGTAAAATAAAAGAGTTTATTGGAATAAAAAAATTAATAAATCTAAGAACTATAAAAAAAGTTATTTGATACTGAAAGATAATTCAATCAATAATTATCTGAAGTGAATCGTAGAAATCAACAATTAGAATATTAAAATTAATAATTATAAGAAGATTTATTGAATCTTCAAAATCAATAAGAAAATATTCCTGATGTAATGGAATTACATAGAGCACTTGAAGAATTATAAAAATAATATTTAGATCTTTAGAATAAATTGTAGGAAACTATGAGAAATGATTAATAAGATTATTAATAAATAAAATAAGAATATGAAGAATATTAATTATTAACTTAAAATATAATTAATCAAGAAGAAGAATATCAAAGAAGAATATGTGAATTAGAAGAAGAATTATAATAAAGTTCAACTTTCTAATAAGAGTTCATGAGTAGATTGAAATCTAATGAAGAATTATATCAATAACGATATAGAGATTTAAAATCAAAGTATTAATAATAATTAGATGATCAACGAAAGATTTTAGATTAATAAATAGATGAATTAAGAGAATAAAATAATTACCTATTTGGATAACTCTCTAATGCCGAATGTAAAATGCAATAGTTAGAATTTGAAATTCAAAGGAAACAAAATCTTTAATCATCTATTCATCAAGACAATAGTGTTGATTTATAAGTATCACGTAGTAAATCTTTTTCTGCTTGTTAAGGTCTTTAAAATATCAAAACTCTTTAAGATTGTGAAATTAATACTAAAGCAAAACCTTAACATTATGTTGGATGTTATAATAAAGCAAAACCGACTAATACTTAATAATCACAATCAATATCAAATAAACCAGATTAAAGGAATGATATAAAATAATATGACTCAAGACCTGTCAAACAAATTAACATTTCAATTGAAAAAGAAAATATTCAAGCTGATACTCTATCTTCATATAATAAGATAAGGTCATAATCTAAAGAATAACCTGTAACATATAAACAAGTTGCTGAATAAAGATAGGCCATTCTCTATTCAAAAATTCCAAAGCCAAGAAGGTGATAATTATCATTATAAATTCATACTTTATATAAATTTATCTATATTTTTAAATATAAGACAAAATTAAAGAAACTTTAACATTTTTTTCATTTATTATATTCATGAAACATATCTATTTAATACTTCTGTATATAAATTTATACCTATTTATTAAGTGATTCTTTTTACATTAATAGTAGTCATAATCTTAAAGAAATTAATTAGATAATAAATAATCTAAGATAATATTGTACCAATTATGGAGTATTCATAATACATAAAGTATAAAATTACTTAGAATATATTTTATATCAATCATAAGTCAAAAAAGGTAATCTATTCTTTTATAGATTCTTGAAATGTCATTAATGATTTTAATGTAAGGGTTTATTATAAAATATATTGAGGAGTATTTCTTCAAATGTTTCTTCTATATTAACGACCTCTAACTATAATGATTATTATAAATAAAAATTTTATACATGTTTAAGGCTAGAAAATTAGGTCCCTAATCTTATATGGATTTTATTAGAGATGAGATTCCAACAGAGAGTACTACAATAACAAAGAAGGATCAAACTTATTGGAATAACAAGTATATTTTTGATGGAATGCAAAAGAAATTAGTTCTTTTCCAAAATTGCTTTTTCTCAATAGAAACCTAATGAGTAACCAAATATAGAATAATTCCAAAAGTTTAAATATGAATCATAATTGAGATTAAAGAGGAATGAATTTAGAAGAACTATTTTAGAAATTAAAAGTAAATAAAAGTCATCTGAGACAAGTAAGTATGCAGTAACAGATGAAGATTTGAATTTACCTCTTTACTAAAGGTCTCCTACACATTTAGTAATAATTAAAGTAATAATAGGAAAATTAAATTGATAATTAATGGAATCATTTGGAACTGCTTGACAAGAAACATTTAAAATAGATATATGGACCTAAAACCTTTAATAGATAGAAGAAAGCAATTAGCTAAATTGATAATAACTTTTAGGCTGACATAGAACTTTAGCAAATGAAAATTTAAGCATAGGTAGATTTTCGAAATAAATTGTTAAAACATAAATCATTACAGGAATCTAAAGGAAATATCTAAGGCTTAGAACTTAGTTTTTTAAGATAGACAAGACCAGAATATAAAGGAATGTTATTATTAAATATGACAGCTCTTGAATAATATCATTGTCCAACATTGTATTAACATGTAAAAAAATATGACTGTTCAACGAGTATGTAAACAAGATAAAAGTAGTAATCTGCAAAAAATGTAAGATCAAAAAGTTTTAATACTTAATAAACTGAAATGGATGAATAATCTAGTAATCAGAAAGTTTATGATGAAATGAACGAATCATTACATAGATTTGAAATAACATTAAAAGAGAGGTGTTAATATTTACAAAGATGATATATTTTTTCTTAAATTTATAATATTATTTTTGATATTTGAAATTATCAATTAATACTTGTTGATCAAATTTACAATAGTCTTTGATATAGTTGAATAAAGGAATATTATAATCAAAAATATTATAAGAAAGAATATATAATAAGATTTCTTAGTTTATATTTTCATTTTTATATAATTTTAGGTAAATCTTCTTTGTTATCATAAAGTAGATTTGAATAATAATAATAATTTAGATAAACTAGGCTAATTTAGAAATGATTTTTTTCTTGTTAAGAAAGTTCAATTTTATTATTAAAATAATCTCATATAATAATTATGGGAGGCTGTGAGTTCAAATTCCGAGGATCATGTGATGATACTTGTATTGATATGTTATTAATATATATAGAGATGTCTCTCTAGAATTTTGAATTAATATCTGTTATTGGTTAAGGAGGATTTGGTAAAGTATACAAGGCAAGACTCTAAAAGACTAGAAATTTAATAGTAGCTTTAAAAGTTATGTCTAAAGTGAGGTATTAAATCATTTTTAAACATAAGAGTTATATAAAAAAAGAGTGTTAGTTCAGTCATGAATGAATTATAAATATTGTCAACATTAAAACACGAGTATTATTTTACAAATAATTTTACATAGTTTTATCATTAATATAGTAAGTGCATTTTAAGATCGTTATCAATTATATTTAGCTATGGATTTCTTATCTGGAGGAGATTTAAGATTTCATATTTGTAAATTTAGAAAGTTTTCAGAGTCGATAACTAAACATATAGCTGTTTGCATTATTATTGGATTAGATTATATTCATTCCAATGGAATAATCCATAGAGACATTAAACCTGAAAATCTAGTTTTTGATAGTGAAGGGTATTTAAGAATTACAGATTTTGGAATTGCAAGAATTTGGAAACCTTAAAATAGTCATGAAACAAGTGGTACTCCAGGATATATGGCTCCTGAAGTGATGTGTAGATAAAATCATGGAATTGCTGTAGATTACTTTGCTCTTGGAATCATTATGCACGAATGCATTGTAATTTAATATATTGATTGATTAAGTTAGGTAAAAGACCTTATAATGGTAAAAGTAGATAAGAGATTAGAGATTAAATTATAGCAAAGTAAGTTATTTTGACAGAAGTTCCATAAGGTTGGAGTGATGATGCAATTAACTTTACAAATTAACTCATAAATAGAAAACCAACCATTAGATTAGGATGCAATGGACCTGAAGAAGTGAAAAATCATCCATGGTTTAAAGATATCAATTGGAATGAATATGAAAAAAAGTTAATTCCTTCTCCGTTCATCCCAGATGGAAAATTAGAAAATTATTTAAAGTCAAATAGATTAGAGTCTCTAGAAGATTAATCCATCCTTCATTCGGATCATATTTAATGTATAAAATTAATAGATTTTTTAGAATAATTTTTTGGTTATGAATATCTACCTTAAATAAATGGACAAACATCTTTATTGTCAGCTATTGTTTCTCCAAGAACTTCTAATATAAGAATTTAACTTAAAGAATAATGATTTCTATATTAACTATTTATCTAATGTATAATATTTATTTCTAAAACATAATTATAATTAGACCAAAATATATGTATAGTTTGTTAAACTAGTCTAAATTTGTTTTATTCAAACTAATAATTTTATCAATAATATTTTAAAATCAATTTATTTGTTACTACCATAACATAGTAGAAATATAAATTAGAAATTTTCCCAAATTCTCTAAAAGATAATTATATATATATAATAGATTTCTTCATCATTTCATGTATGATTTGATATATACAATTTATCACTAAATATACATATGTTTATATTCATGTATATAAGTCATTTAGTCTGCCAATTACTTGTTTTAGAAATTCATTTTTTTTTTAAACACTTTGTTTTTTTTTGATTGAATAATCAATTTTAGTTTATAATTCAACACATTCATTCTCAATTTTTCTTATTTTATCTTCTAATTTTCTTATATCATATTCCATTGAATTTATTTTATTATTTTATTTTATATATATTCAAAATATGATCACAAAGAAATGACAAATAATACAATTATGACAACTTTGATTATATCACTTGAACCCACATATAAACAAGGAGTACAAGAAGATGTAGTTGTGTTCCATAAATAAGTAAGTCTACTAAAATAATTACATTAGTAATTAAGCAATGATTCTGGATCACTTTCAATACAGTCTCCATTATTATTTTCTACACATTAGATATAATTTTTATTTGTCAAGCTATAAAATGATATACAAATTTAACTGCCTGATTTATATTCTAACTCTTTATCTGCACAAACTCTCTCTACACATAATTATTCTGTCCATTTACAAAAAGTATTTGCTAAATCACAGTGTTATTCAGTTGTTAAATCAGAGCATTATTCAAAATTAAAACCTCCACATTTCTTAGTGCCTGTATTCCATTTACATATTGTAAGTTTATCCTTTAAAAAAGTGATATCACAAGTCTATTAATCTCCAATTTCTGAACAATACTATTCCTATCTTCCTCTAAAATCAAATGAACATTAATTTTTAATTCTGTTGCATCCCATATTTGAACATTCTACTTCAGCTATAAGTTCAGATTAGTATTGATAATCTTAACATCTTGTAAATTTAGTACATTGTCCACCATCTGATTTATAATACCAAGTACAAATTGGATTGATTATAAATAGAGTTTCACTTACAAATGTACATTCTTAGTTGTTTAAACTAGAACAACTAACATCAGATATATAATTCATTAAATTTTAACATTTTTCTTAATACCAAAAGCAAATAGATGATTAATCTATCTCTCCCATTTTAAATCTATTTTTTTACTATGTCATACAATCAAATTCTGTCACTAACTATTCACATGTGCATTACCATTAATCTAAACATAGTATTTATGTAAGCAATAAATATATAAAGCTTGATAATTTTATCATATATATATAAATATAAAATGTCGTTTGTAATTATAAATTTCTTTATTATTGTACTATACTACATAAAATAAATTATAAAATATAGATGAATTCACTTCACAATTAAGGAATCATTTCTTTTTTGATTTAATATAAATTTTATATTCTCCATTTCTATTTGGAATTTATACAAATATTGTATATATAAATAAGTAATGAATTATCAGATATCAATTCTATTTTTAGTAAATTATCTACCTCATTAAGTTAAGAAATAAAATTAAGAATAATTTTAATATATAATTTTTCAGTTTTATTAACTCTATTTTTCAAAAACTCTATTGTAGAATTAGGCTTGAATATATAGAGCATTTTAATTAATATCACAATTAATGCTGGAATAACTCATTAAACAATTTAATTAAACTTTTAAATGTTAATAGAAGTACTTTCTAAAATAATAAATGATTTATCGGAATTTCAGTTTTTTTTATTATTTTTATATGAAAAATGCAATTTTTTCTTCCTTCCATCAGACAAATAAGAGGAGTATTTTTATAATTATTTGGATAAAATATAATATAGAAAACTCTATCAATTTAATTGGAATGATCATAATTGAGTGCTAAGAAATTAATCCATTTTAGTAATGAATGATGAGAGCATGTTACAAATTATTGGACAACTGTAGGAATTTGGTATCATATTGATTAATTCTTTACGATCAATAGATTATTTTTCCCTGTTTATTGCTCCAATCTATTTTTTACTTTTTTACTCATTCTCATTTTCTATGTATTTACTAAAGTATATATAAATGTATTACATTCCCATTAATTCCTCCCATCTATATCTTAAATTCTTATAATATCTATTTTTAAGCATACTAACAGTTCTTTTTGGGAATTACTTCACTATTCTAGAAAATTATCTTCCATGCTAATGGACTAATTTTAAAAGTCTTATGTCTTCTTGATGTTGAAATTCTTTAATTCTTTTAACCTTTTTTTTGTATTGTGTCTTCTTTGATTTATTGTTATGGATATTTTTTTAAAATTGATCTTTCTATTTCCCTTTACTTATAGTAACCTTTAAACTTTCTGCATTATCACTATAATTCTCTTAACAATCAAAATTGAGAAGATTCAAGTAATCATTTTAAGTACTATAATTAGAAAAAGCTACAAATAATTATTAAAATTTACCTTGTTCTTATGATTCTTGCTCGCTCATTATCAAATGAAAATTGAAAATTTCTTTATTTTCATCAATACTTGCATCTAGTTACGAATAATTATTAGACATAAATTATATTAAAGATAAGATATTTTAAATATTTAATTGATTTGTAAAAATACGGCCTTTTATTATTAAGTATTAAGATTAATTGAATAAACTCGTTTATTCGGATAACAATTATTAACGATTTGATATTTCAATACCATTATTAATTTTTATATATTAAAATATTTCTTTATAAGATATATAATCTTTATAACTCAAAATAAATTATTTTACTTTATATTTTAAATATATTATTAAAATCATTAATATATCTATATAGAAATCCAAATAACTAAAAATCATTATCTTCAAAATACAAATTAATTATAATTCATATAATATTCTTAAAAATTTAAAAATTCCAAAGATTATTAATATAAATAACAAAAATATTTATAAAACCAATAATATATATTTCTTTAACTTACTTGGTAATATTAAATAGTACAAATTTCTTAACTAATTCAAAATGTTTTACAAGTAAAAAGTGAATAGATCTATAAGAATAAAAATTTAAAGATCTCTTTACTAAACGTTACATAATTTCTATTCATTATTTTCATTTAAAATATATTGTTAATTTCTTATTTATCTAATTGATTTATAATTAGTCTGATGGATTTTAGGTTTATTCCCAAACTTCCCATTTGTGTAATTTATTTTATATAAATGATAAGAAAAAAAGATTTAACCATTAAATTTATTGTATATTATTGAGTTCTTTATATCTAAATTAATTTCTTCTATTTAAAAATACAATTTATCTATATAAGAGTTTTCACTATTTTTTATGGTATGAATCATTTTATATTAATAATATCTCAAAGATTTGTCAAGATGTTATCTAACCTTATCAAATATTTATATTTTTTTAATAATTCTTTTAATTTTTGCATTTCTTCATTTAATAATTCTCAATTTATTTATATAATTATTTAACACTTGAGTGTATTGAAAATTATATGTAAATAGTTAAATTAAACATAATATTAATATTTAATTTATATTATGAACTCAAGCTCATTATCAACTACAGCATCTTTTACAAAAATGAAATAGATGTTGATGTAAACTGGATTTGGTGATGAAAAAAAAGAATTACTTAAAATGAAGTCTGAATGGAGAGGCTTATAAAATAATGAAATGTTTTAAGATTTTGTTTTTCTTCGAGAAGCCTCCTAAACTAGATTAGCAACTGAGAAAATTGAGAAAGAGAGAAGAAATAGAAAAGATAGTATTTTACTACCTTTTTTAAAATAATAACAATAAAAAAAAATGGAACAAGCAAGAAAATTAACTCTTATAGGATCTCTTTCATAATTAAGTGATTTTACACCTACTGTTACATTTATTAATAAAAACAATTTTGAAGATATCTATTCAATCTTATCTACTTTGGTAAAATCTGTTTTAATTGAATAATTAGAAACTTTATTGCCTGATTTAGAAAAACTTGTTAATTCATGTAAATAATGTGGGATTGTAGGTTTTTATTTCATGGCAATATATTTTTAAACTTAAATATAATTCGTTTATTGCAGAAGAAAGGAAGGTTATAATATTTGGAAAAAGTTTTTGAGAACTTGTAATTTACAAGGGAAGAGACTTTAAAAATATAAACTATTAGCTTATAGATAATTAGCAAGATGTGCTTTAGATTTAGGAGATTTGGATAAAGAAGCTATTTATCTTAAGAAATTATTAAAATTATCTTGGGTTGTTAAAGATAGAAATTATGAATTACTATGTTATGATATGATTGCAATCAATTTTTATTATAGAGGAGATGTTGACAGAGCTTAGTTCTTCCATTCGAAATTTGTGTCAGGAGAATTTGAAGCTGCTGAATCTAATATCAGAATAGCTGGAGTTTCATCTTATTTAAATACATAAAAATTAAAGGCATAATTAAATGATTAGGATTCATTTAGTATTGATGATATGGATTTAGATATTATTATTTAAAAGGACAATATCCTCAAATGGTAAAAAGGATTACCTGTATTTGATAGTAGACATATCTCATAACATCGAGTACTTATAAATTAATGGAGTTGTAATCGAGATTTAACAGTTCATATCATTAATCGAGAAAAATAAAAACATAAATCAGATGAGGAAGATATAGGATTTGTTCCACTCAATCAAAATATAAAAAGATTGCTTAAATTATTTTAATTTGATATCAAATATTTTATTCAAAATGGGCATCTTTATGATTTCTAATGATAATTTATTTGGCATTTTAATATTTAATATCTATTTTACTTATACAATTTCAATTAGATTATACTGTATAACATTTTTACATGAATTCTAATTAATATTATCAAATATATTTTAAATATAAAGCAATGTTAAGTACTTTGAGGGGGTTGACATCAATTTAATATCTCTACTGTTTCAGAAATATATTATTGATAAAGAAAAAAGAATAAAAAGAATAAAAAAATTGCATTCTAATGAGAAATTATAAATAAACAATAATCTTGTAGCATCATATTTAAAAATAATTTTTAAATAATAATAAAATGAAGTACGTTGCCGCATATGCCTTACTTGTTTTAGGAGGAAACAACCAACCCAGTATTATTGCATCTCTATCTAATAGCTGAAGCTTAAATTACTTAATTGCTCAAAGAGGCTGGAGTTGAACCAGTTGCTGCAGATGTCAAATTAGTTGTCGATGCATTAAAAGGAAAGAGCTTGGCTGATGTTATTAAGGAAGGTTCAAAATCACTCACAAGCTTGTCAGTAGGAGGAGGAGCTTGTAATTCTGATTTCTAAGTATTTAGCATAAAGCTAAGCCCCAGCTGTTTAAGCAACACAAGCTGCTTAAACAACTTAAGCACCTAAGGCCGAAGCACCAAAGAAAGTTGAAGAACCCGAAGAAGATGTTGATATGGGAGGACTCTTTGATTGAGCATTTATTAAGTTTCATATAGTACAATAATAAATCAATAATAATAATCAATTAATATATATAATCTAATACTTTATAAATAGTATTTATAGATGAGAAATGAATGCATAAATATTCTAAGTTTCTACCCTAATTTCTTAAGACTTAAATAAATATTCCTTGAAGACCTTCAAAGTACACTTAGTAAATGTGTTCTCTTTTAAATATCAATTAAATTATACCATCAATGTATAAATTAATACAATTTCTCAGACTTTAGCTTCCCATATTACTAACAAAGGAGAAATTTAAAACTATTTTATCAGTTTAATATAGTTTTATTTTACACTTTCTCTAAGATCAAAGTCTGCAAAAAAATCCATAAAGAAGATCTTTGATGGTTTAGGAAGGGATTCATTTTTAATAACATTATAAAATGAGAGAAGGGTACAAATTTATCAAAATCTTGGTTTTATTGATATATGATAAAATCTATTGGTTAATTTCTTTCTCCAGTTTTACAATCACACTGACTAGTATGAATTCAAATATTTGGTAAACATAAATATTATTCATTGCACAATTTAATTAAACAGAAAAAGTCTTCCTTACAAACCCTTTCGGATTCAAATATTATGTTTTGAGTATATTTTTAATATATTTTACTTATTTTTCCTTTATCAATGGTGCATTTATTTATTTTAAATTTAACAGTGTTATTTTAATAATTTTGCACATTCTCAAATTCATCATTAAACTATTTTACAGATTTATTTTGTGTCTTTTTTTTATCAAATTGATTGTAAATATAATTGTATTGATTTTTTTTATTAATTCTGTAATCATAATGAAGTTCATGTGAAAATTAATCATTTTTTTAGGAAGATAAATGTTTATTCTTACTTTGCATCTATTTTCTCTCTTATATAGATAGATTTATAGATACATATTTATGAATAAAAGTATTGTTTTAATTACCAATTAATTACACTTAGAGGTGGTATAGAATAACTATTATATGGTTTTTTGTTAAGTTATAGTAAAAGAGTTTGGAAATCAATCACATTATATTGGTATGAGTATGATTATATTAATTTTATTCATTAAAGATTTTGATATTAATTCTCGAAAACAGAGGGAAAATGCATATTTAAATAGAAGCTTTTTAATTAGGATATTATTTATATAAATCTTTATCAAATGAGCAGCGCATTAATGGACGATATTCCTGATTTTAAAGAAGAACAATAGACAACTGGCAAAGACATATAGTAAGAGCAAATATTGAGAATCCTAGAATTGACAATTACAATGTCTCTTAATTTAAAAACTTTGGGCTTAAAGAGGAGCTCTTAAGAGCAGTTAAAGAAGCAGGATTTGAGCATCCTACAAGAGGTATCATATATTTTAATAATTAAAGTCCAAGCTGAGTCATTGACAAATGCTTTGTTAGGGGAATAATTGATCTGCTAAGCAAAGGCTGGAACTGGAAAGACTGCTGTGTTCGTGCTTACCGTGTTAAATACTATAAATACAGAAAGTAATAAAGTTGAATGCCTTGTAATTACACATACAAGAGAGTTAGCCCAATAAGTAATAATTAATTATAATTATATTAGGCTCGAGATGAATTTTTGAGATTGGGAAAGTTTATGAAAAGTGTGAAAGTGGAATGTTTCTATGGTGGAGGTGAACCTGTATCTGTGAATATCTAAACTATCGAAACAGTAAAACCATAAATAGTAGTTGGGTATAACATAAATTCTATAATTTAGTACTCCAGGACGTCTTAAGGATCTAATTTGTGAGAGAAAAGCATTGAAAGTAGATAGATTGAAGTACTTTATCTTGGATGAAGCCGATACAATGATTGAAGATTTGAACATGAGGTGTTGATTTTTGGAAATAATTATTTTTAGAAAGGACATTTAGGACATCTTTTTAAAGTCACCATAGGAGAAATAATTTATGGCATTTAGTGCAACATTCACAGAATCTAGTAGAACATCATTGAAAAGATTA